>PVKP010032941.1:0-25462 GCA_004027715.1 Plecturocebus donacophilus | reverse complement strand
TCTTATTGTGTTTTTCAGTTCCAATAATTCACTTATATTTGTTTCTAAATTGTCTATTCTCATTAGGATTTCGTCAAACCTTTTTTCAAGGTTCTTAGTTTCTTTACATTGGGTTAGAACATGTTCTTTTAGCTCACAAAAAGTTCCTTATTATCCACCTTCTAAAGCCTAATTCTGTTATTGGAATGCACTCATTCTCCATCAGGCCTTGTTCCATTGATGGTGAAGAACTGTGATCCCTTGTAGAAGGAGAAGCATTCTGCTTCTGAGTATTCTCAGCTTTTTTATGCTGGTTTCTTCCCGTCATTGTAATTTTATCCACCTGTCGTCTCTGTAATTGCCAACTTTCAATTTAGGTCTCTGAGTGGACGTCCAACTTGTTGATTCCCAATGCCGAAATCTGAGCAACCCACTGCACCAGCTGAAACAACGGCATTAAGATTCATGGTGCTTTTCTGCTCGGGGATCTCCGGTCTGGCTTCCCTCTTGAATCCTTATTTCAATCATATAAATAGGCAACTTTGCCTTCCCGGAGATCCAAACGTCGGTCAAAAGGGAAGCTAGTCCCGTTTACTCTGCACTGAGAACCGCTGTGCCAAAGCGCCAGCAAAACTGCCTTGCCAGCCACAAGAGTCACGCTGGCGACCTGTGGGGCTCCTCCACTGGGAATCTCCTAGTCTGTAAGCAACAAAAATTGGTCTGAAAATGTGACGTCCTCTCATTCTGTGCGCTTTCTCTGGGAGCTACAATCCTGAGCTGCTAGTAGTCGGCCATCTTGGATCTCTCTCAGCTAAATATTTTCTTAGGGAAATTTACCACTATTCTTTTTTCTCCTTATATATACTGGAAGATCTATTATTTATTAGGTTTTCTACAAAGATTTGAATTTCTTTTTCATATATTTTCCTCTTCATCATTAAAAATGCCTTTAATTCATTTTCTGTCCTATGCTTATTCTTTTTTTTTTTTTTTGCTTTATTTAAAAGCCCTCTACTTTTCATTAGTTAATAAGGCAAATGCGAAACAATTATTGCTTGGAAATGCTTTCTTCCTAATTTCTGTCAAACTTTGCTCATGTGTCTGTTGTAGCCCACTATTTTATGGACTACATAAACAAATGAGTGTTTTCTCTTGATTATCCCTCCAGCAATTTAAACGTATTTCTTCTTTCTCCAAATAATCTAAAGTTTTTCAAGTTTTACTTACTCATGTAGTGAGAAAAGAAGATATTTTGATTGCCAATGGTAGGATTTTAGAAACATTTTTGTTTCAATTCTGTTATCCATCTATATCCTCTTTTCGTATGTCGCATTCAGTTAACATTTTTATTCAAACACATTTATTCAAACTTCTTAACGAATGGCTCTATTAGCTAATATATTAGGCTTTTATTTAGTGTTTAGTCTACTCTGTGTTCCAGATTCAGTTGCAATCCCCTTTCAATACTCAAAGTGTCTTAAGTGTAGAAATGGCATCATGGCCTTACTTTTTTTTCATATCTTTTCTTGATGATATACCAATTTAGAACCATGATATTTTTCCATCCTGACTCTTGGAATTTTATAAAATGTCAAGTAAAATTTTCATATATTTTAACATTTATATCCATACAGTAAAACGACTCTAGGTTAAAGGCTATATTCACAATAATTGCTATAATGGTACAAGGCAGAGTGATAACTCAAGGGAGCTCAAAGGAAAGGGCACTGTGTATATCTGTGACTATGTGGAGGTTTAAAATCCCATGTACTTCCCCTTTTCTCACTTGGCACATGACAATGACTCTGCCAAAACCCACTTTGTCCTGTGAAGTCCATGAAGTCAGGACCTGTTCTGTCTTGCTCTCCACTGCATCCTGAGTGCTTTGCATATTGTGTGCCATATATAATTGTTTTTTAGTGAATGGAGGAGAATAGAAGCTATTCAGGGTTGAGGCAGTGGCCTTCCAGACAGAGCAAACTGCTTGTAGATAGGCTCTGCATGGCACATCCTTTGCCTTCTGTGCAGTGATGGCTCTGAACTCATCTTTATTGTGACTTATTCTTTCTTCAGTTATGGGTATGATATAGTATTCTCTTTCTATTCAATTAGAAATTATACTTCATTGTTTTTCTTTCTATAAGTTGAATACAAGTACTTTAAGTTGTAATGTTGACTGTAATCCTACATGTTTTCCTAGTGTTTCTTTTCAAACAATGTCTTCCTGGGAGAACTCAACTTCTCCCACCTCAAATGTTCCTATGTTGATGCCTCAAATCTATCTCTAGCTTCCACTCTGTCCTGAGATTCAACCCCATACATGCAACCAAATCCTAAGTGTCATTGCTTAACTTCCCCACAGATATTTAAAATGTAACCTCTCTCCCTGACCTGCTTTGTTCTATAATTCATTGGCTGACACGAAGAATCAATCAGTTTTTACAGCAAGAAAACTAGTCTTCAGCTTCATTATTTTCTCTCCTTTGCTCTGTACTTTCAATCACCAAATCCTATGTATTCTTGTCCTAGATAGCTAGCGAATTTGTCACTTCTTTCTACCTCCTTTGTCAATTTCCTTTCAGTCCACCATCAATTTAGGCCAAGTTTACCTTATCACTGCAGCATTTTTGCCTCCAATTTTATCTTCCTTCACATTTCTACAAGAATAATCATAACAAAATGAAACCTTTATCTTGGCATTCCTGACTGAATTCATTTTATGGTGTCCTGTACAATAATGCATTAATTGACTGTATGGTATTCATTATCTTCTTCTTCCTTAAAAATAGAGCCTCAGCTGTATTCAGGATAGCTCTTTAATGGATATAGACTCATAAAGCAGATGTGTACTTTTACCATTCCCTCTTTTATTTTTGTTCTTGAAATATGGCTGTATTATTAGAACTCAAGCATTTATCCTGGACTATGAGCCTATGCAGACAGGAGCCATAAACTAAGGGTGATAGCATGACCAAAAAAAAAAAATGATAAGCCTTGGATGACTATGGAATAGCCACACCAGCCCTGACCTGCCTTGCTTACAATTTCTTTTATATGAGAGAGAAATACATCTTTATCTTGTTTAACCACATATTTAATTTTTCATTTCATGCAGCAATCCAGATTGTAAAATAAGCTACATAATTTGTGGGGAAGAGCACAGTGAAAAGACAAGGCCCCTCGTTTACAAATTAACACTTTCAGAGCAGCAACATCAGACCATTAAACTAAATGGCTCCTCTTTAAGCCAACATTCTTGTGAGACTGCATATGTTGCAAATCCATGAAGTAAGTCCTATCTGATTGAAGGACCCCTTGTATTGCTCTTTGACAAATATCAAAATCCTAAGCAGTTTTAGTAGGCCTTTAGTAATTTTTTATTTTCTTTCCTTTCCAAATTTCTATCTCGTCACTTGCATCTATGATGTAATCATACTGAGCTATTATCAGTTTCTTTATATCCCTGAGATATGCCTATCTAACCAACTTCACCTTATATTCTTCATCTGGCTAGTGCCTATTCACCCTGAATGTTTCAACTTTGAGGTATTTTCTTTCTAGGAGACTTCCTCAACTTGGCAAACACAGCTTAGATACCTCTGATATGAATTTCCACTAAACTATGTACTTTTAACTTATGCACTTACAAAGTATCTCATTATTATTTATCCCATATCTGATTTAATGTAATCTTTGTGAACAGAACATGTCTCTGTTGCTCTTCATATTTTTAGCACCTAACACAGAATATAAAACCTAGAAGTTGCTCAAATATTTACTGCTGGTTGTTGAATAAAAGATACCTTTTAGGAAGTCAGAGTTTCTGAATTTTATTGCTCAGAAATTATTCTACATCTTTTCAGCAGAAAAACCTAAGTGTTGAAGATAAAATGGTGTATTAGTTCATTCTTGCATTGCTATAAAGAAATACCTGAGACTAAGTAAGGTCTAAATAAAAGAAATTTAATTGGCTCTTGGTTCTCAGGCTCTACAGGAAACATAGTAGCTTCTGCTTCTAGGGAAACCTCAGGAAACTACAGTCGTGGCAGAAGGTAAAGAAGAAGCAGGCACGTCTTACATGGCCAGAGAAGGAGCAAGAGAGAGAACGGAGGGTGGTGCTATACACTTTTAAAAAACCAGATCTTGTGAGAACTCTAACGAGGAAAGCACCAAAGGGATGGTGCTAAACCATATACAAGGGTGCATCCCCATAATCCAATCACCTCTCACCAGGACCCACTTCTAACACCGGGGATTAGAATCGAATGTGAGATTTGGGTACAGACATGGACCAAACATATCAAATAGTAAAGCAGGCAGATAAGAATAGTTAGTCTTTGAAAGTAGAGTGTAAAATATCAGTAAGTCCATGTTAAGGCACTGTGTATTTCCAGTTGTAATAATAGGCAGAGTGCCATAGCCCATATGGCATTAAATGTCTAAAGAAAAGAACCTTGATCAACATGTTTAAAACGTGGTTTAAAATTAAAAACAATGTCCAAAGACTTCTTCAGTCCCATGTTCACCTAAGAAATATTTTCAGTCCATGCAAGTGGTTTGGTGCATAGATAAATAGATGGTAAACTGCACAAAGTTGGAGGGTCTTATAGAGAGTACAAAAGTCCTCACTGATATCAGTCAAAAGAATTAGTAATTATAGATCCAACAGAAATTAATTCAGAGCACCAATGCCTTCCCTTCAAAAAAATATACAGGACCATAACCCTTTTTATCCAGGTATGATCACTTTAAAATCCCAAATTGACTGTTTTAATGATATAAAAATAGATATCCCACTACTTATGAGATTTGTTATAGCTATCAAAGGAGGTGATTCAAGCTAGAAAACACGGCACTTTTCTCTACTATTTAAACATAACACATAGGCCTCTAACTACCTGAAATTCATAATAAAATTTCAAATCTTTTACAACACTTGCTGAAATTATATTTTTGGCTAATCATAGAGTGAGACTGTGGACATGTGCTAGCATGCCTGTGTGTATGTGTGGTATGTGATTTGGTTACATTTGGTTTGAAATACAGAACTCCTTTTTATTTTCTACATTAGCTTCCATTAACTCATTTCCTTTGAGTTATATGTATCATGAAATAGTCTGATTTAAATTGCTCTCTCTCTCTCTTTGTCTCTCTCTCTGCATGTCCCCCCACCACATTTAATTTTATTTCTATTTTTGATGGGCTGTTAACCTTCTTTCCCTTTGGATTTCTCTCCATTTTTTCCTTTATATCTGTTTTACCTGAAAGGTTCTCTTCCCTTATTGAGAAGTCAGAAAAATCCATTTATTTGGAGGCATATGCCACTTTTCTCCTTCTTTAAACTCTTCCCTTCTGATTTTTTTCTTATCTTCATGCTTATTCCTTGCCGGCCTGTTGTCCACTGCCTTTTACTCACTTTTCGAAATCTTCCTACTATTTGAGCTTTCCTTGAAGGAGAACATAGGTTCTCCCTCAAATCCCTTTTAGTTTCATTCTTAATTTGTGAAAGTGAAGCAGTGGCATAGAAAGATTCTGAACAGGAATCCAGAGAGAACTAGGTTTAAACTTGGCTTGCTTCTTGCTACCTGTGTAACCCTGGGGAAGTAATTGTCCCTCTCTGAGTCTCAGTTTCTTTCAGTGAAACTGAGAGCATAATAATCATTTTGAGAGATTGCTGCCAGGATTAGAGGCAATGAAGGTAAAGTACCTGTCTTAGAATTGGCACTCCACAATAGAAAGTCCTTCTTGTCATTTTCTTCTTTATTACTGTCCCAGTAGGATTACTGTACTCACTAGTGCAGACATTAGTAGTTTTGTTGCTTTATTTTTCCTTCCAATGTAAACCCTCATAACTGTGAAGCTGGGCATGCTTCCATTTTAATTTGACATATTTTGGGGTAGTTTGTACAGAGAGGTTAATCCAAAGATTACATTTTTAGATACCTTTTCAGAAATAATTGCTAATACATACTTGCATTCTATATAGAAAATATTATGTCTGATTACCTTTGTACTTTTGGACAGTGTTTTTGACTGCCAATAACCAGTTACAATACTTTTTCTGTCCTTAAATCTACTTACACAATTAGATTAACAGTTTCTCGAAATAGTACACTTTTATTCCACATTTTAAACCAAAAGTAAATATACTGACTTTTCTTGTAATTAGATGATGTTAATTTTTTCAGACTAGTTCTTAATATGTGCCATGGCTATAAATATAATTAGGAATTTTCTACCGTCTAAGGTTTGTATTCTGAATTTGGGTAATTTAAAAACAGAAATACCCTCAGTAAATTTCAGAGAACTGCACAAAAGTAAAGTTCTAGGTGAGCTGATTTGCAACACTAAATCCAGCAATCAAAGAAAAACTAATATCTGTTTAGCTTCCACCTACCCAAAAGGAAGCACAATACTTCATTGTATTCTTGGATAGCAAATATATGTGGACTAATTCACAAACTGCATCTTTTGAGTAGAGCTCAAACCAGTTGGTTGCAGGGTAAGTGTTCCATTAATCTATGGCACAGTCTAATCATTTGCTGGGGGCAAAAAACCCAAATTGCCTTTTGAAAACATAGGTCTGCAACTGATGATTTTTCCAACTGGTGCCTTTGTCAAAAGTAGGCAGATTCAAACTGGAGATGATAGCCTTAGGGTTTTGGATTCATTATGTTTCCTACAGATACTATTTTTTAACAGATACATTTATTTGGAAATGTGATTATTAGCCTATACATTAGTCAGCTCAGGCTTCCATAACAAAAGAACATAGAATCATTGACTTAAACGACAGAAATTTATTTAATCACAGATCTGGAGACTGGAAGTCCAAGATCAAGTTGCCACAAGGTCAATTTCTAGTGAATGCTCTTCCTTCAGATTGTAGACAGCCAACTTCTTGCTGTGTCCTCACATGGTAGACAGAAGAGAGAGTGAGCAAGCTCTCTAGTGTCTCTTCTTAGAGGTTCACTCATTCCATCATAAAGAGTGCCACATGGATGACCTCATCTAGCCTAATGATTTCCCAAAGGCCACATGACCAAACTCCATCACATTGGGGATTAGGGGTCCAACATACACATTTCAGAGGGACACAAATATTCAGACCATAACAGCCTGCTGCAGGGCTCTGATCAAAACTGAATAATTCACCCAATATTCTGTTAGTAGCGTGGAAAGCAGGTAAGTTACACTGACTGCTCTCAAGCAGTCCTTCCAAAGAAAAGACTTAGACTCAGTTATCCAAACAGAGTTGGAAACCTTAACGCTTCCCAGCCACCAGAGAGGACATGGTGAAGACAACCTGAGTCATCCAATAGGTGTAGGCCCCATGTTGGGAGATGGGAGGGAAGGGCCCAGCAATTGTACTATTTTCTTTCCAGTGATCTTCATGTGCATTTAGGACTGTACACCTTGTATATAATCCAAATATTAGCTTATTTGGCCCTAAGGCTATGGTAGCTTTCACCCTAAAGGCAGGCATAAGAGACTTTAAGTGTGAAAATGAATGCTATAAGTAGCTCAGACAGACCTCTACAGAAATATCCATGAAACAATGCTGCCTACCCTTAGTTCCAAGAGAGATCTCCACAGAGATAACTAATTCATTAATTATGTACACCCAAATCATAATATATTTGCCACGGGAGTTATCCAGTTAGAAAATATGGTATAAAATATGTCTCTGACTTTAGTAGGCTGAGTTCCTGGAAAGAGTAGTCTTCATTGGCTGTTTATTAATATGTGGTTTTCAAGTTTCCCTTTTGCTATGCAGACTGCGCCATCCCTGTTTCTTTTGTGGAATCCCATTATCCTGTCCAAATTTCCACTTGGTTGCTCAGAATGTCTAAAACCTCTGTTCTCTTTCCATTAGGCCTTCTTTCCTTTTTTCTTATTTCCTGTTTCCTACAACTTTACCTTAGTTCTCTAGCCCATATATCCATCTGCTAGATACTTTATATAAACGTCTCATTTAATCCTTACATTTATCCTATAAGGTAACCATTTTATCCCTGTTTTACAGATGGTAGAACCGAGACCCAAAGTGGTTCTGTAACAAAATGGCAAGGCCCAAGTTAGAACCTGGGGATTAAACACTATATTCTTTTTCCACTTCCCAGCTTACCTTGTGATTGTAAAATGTAAATTAATATTACTCCTACTTAAAAGCCACAATGAGCTCTCCATCTCTTGTAGAATAAAGTTTGAGTTTCTGTTTTTGGATACAAGGGGCTCTATGACAAGGGACACAGCCGTTCCTCAATGCATAAGCTCTTCTTGACTCATACTAATCTATTCACATTTTTTTTTTCTGAAAAAGCATGACTTTCTTTACCTTTGTATGTCTTTTGTTCTTCGTCTGAAATGCATCTCTCTTCCTTATCAACCGAGAAACTACTATTCATACTTTAAACTTCTATCCTCTTCCTTAGCCCTGGAACTGCTTACCTAAGTAGAGAGTCTTCCAATATGTTCTCATATTATAATATGTTTTACATGGTGTTTATGTATGTCTCTATCCTCCTAGGTTTTGAACTCACTAAGGATAGGAACCTATTCATAATTGTAATCTTGACTTAAAACACAGACACTTAAAATACATGTTATTAAATAAATAAAATAACCCTTTTTTGGCTTGTGGCCTTGGGAAACTCATTAGCCATATTTTTGTTTATGTGCTATTAAGCAAAGCTGTTATTTTTCTCTATGTATGTTCATTTGATAGCGATGTTTATGCTAACATTTTCAAAGTTTTTTAGTGATTGAAAATAACTAAATTCTTGATATACATATAATCATTTCCTGCCTTTCTTTCCCCATCTGTCTTGTAGTAACTGAGAAGAGCAGACACTGAGCCAAAGCTAGGATCTGTATCATAGCAACAGACTGGGTTTCAGATAGCTCCACTTCCCATCCCCCTTCCCCCATCCCCCACCTCGTTGCTCCTGGGCTTCTGGCTTCATAGATACTAATGCAGAGATTTCATTCAATTTATGAGAGATCATGAGGTCATCACAAAAATGATAGAAGTTGGAAACCAAAATATTTCTTCTAGGCTAGAAGCCAATGATTACTACACAAAAACAAAAAAAAGATATGGATCTAACAATTTAATTAGTTTTCTCTTGTTAATTTCCTTAGTTGCCTCTACTTCAGTGTGAAATTTTTTTGTTAAAAAATGTTCATGGTACCAACACTAAAAATTTCATTGTCATATTTTTTAAAAGTGAAATTTAGTGATAACAATATCAGGTGGTTATTTCCACATTCTGCCCTAGGATAGACATTTCATGGCAGTAGCAAAGCAAATATAAAACATGGGCCCTTGACACTCAAGGATTGTATTTTAATTTGTTGCAATTCCAATGTTCTTTATTCAGAGTATTTTTAACCTAGTCTTCCCAAACATGCTACTTAAATAAAATTTTTGCAGAAGTGACAGGTATTAGGAACCCTCTAGGGAATTCTCTGGATCTTTCCGTTACAGCCCCCAGCTAACAGATTTGAGACTTTCTACCCACAAATGTTTCTGCTGTAGAAACATCTATACCAACAGTAAGATACAAGAATTTATATTTCCAAATACTATAGTTGAACTATGAGTCAAATGATCATTTTATCATTATTGTTAGAATATAACTTAGAATATTCTAAGCATATTGACTGAAATGACTAGAAGAAATTTAAACTGATAATTGAAAATAAAGAAACTTCACAAATATTATTCAGAAAAATAATTTTTTAGAAACCTTGATGAGAAACTATTGCTTCTAAAAGTTCCTGACTGTTCACTTTTATATTTTGTCTTCAATAATTTTATTTAATAAATATTATTTTAATATTTAGTATTGCACAGAAATGTGTTTTAATAACATATTCTGAATATATTAAGACTAAAGATAGATAATGTTCAATTCATAAACACGAACTATGAACTTACTGAAATTTCAAAAAATAACCTTCTCTAGTTAAAAAATAAATGCTATCATAAATAAATTTCAACTGAAAATTTGATGTGAAAATCAGCTACTGTTTTCTTTTGTTCTGTAGAGAAACCCTTGAACATTCCGGATGTTCCTTTTGATTATACTGTGGCCTTACAATGTAATTTCCAAATGGGCAGAGACTTTTGTCTGTTTTATTCATTGCTGTAAATATACAAGGCCTAAAAGTAATTCTTGATATATAGTATACACTAAGTAATTTGTTGAAAGAATAAATATAATATCACTTCTTGGCTCCCAGGTCAATAGACAAAAGAGATTAGAATATCAATCCCATATTTCAACCAGATCCCTTTTTCTCTTTATTAACTATTTAGTTCCCTCAAGTGATAGAAATTCCTTCATTTTGATCCAAGGAAGAGCAAGAATCAAGAGACATTTGAAAAAGATTGCTTTTCTTGGAATAAAGCAATAAAGATGGTAACATTGGTACAAGATAAAGTAGGCTGATTTTGTTGGATTTAGGGTTTAAGATTGTTGTTCTATTTCTTTATGTTTCCTATGAAAAGAAATAATGAAATGGGAAAAATTAATTGGAGTAAATATTCAAGTACTCTTCTGGAATAGAATTGAGAGTAGAGTATGGAAAGCTAACCTTAAAAGAAAACCTGAAAAATCTCCTTGGCCCATTAACATTCTACTTGCCTTCTTGATTTGTGCATTTTATCCGTCTGTTAAGCGACCTCTATCACTCTTGCACCCACCAAAATAAATACACCCATCACGGAATATGGGACTCCTTGAGAATTACCATTTAATTTTTAATTTGTAAATGTGTTCTTATGATTTAAACCTGTCTAAATGTCAGAAACTCCTCCTCTTTGACAAGTCTAAGAATCCTTGGGAAAATTTTTAAACTTCCTAATTTAGCTAAGATGACTTAGAATGTCAGTAATTGGGGTGCAAAAAAAAGTGATGCCACTTAATTGATGTTAAACTACTGTTGAAGGTAACTTTCACTGACACTGCAGGCCAGGTTTAAAGGGGCTGCCTAGATGTAGAGTTAGGGGTCCTATATTCTTTTGACAAATAAACTGAAAACCCAGAAAACTCTTCTGTTATCTCCTGCAGCTTGTCACCTGACCAACAGCCACAAATCATTGTGTCTTTAGCCTGTGGTAGTAAAACACCCTAAGCAACCCTGTTTTGTAGAGATCCGGCAAAATAATGATTAGAATAACAATAAGTTTGTACGAGGCAATGTATTATAAACCCTTTTTGAATTCTGTAGTGCTCCATACATGTTAGCTGTTTCATACCCATAATTGAAGTTGTCATCCCTTATTGTTTTCAGTGCTGGGTAAGAAAGTCTTTATTTAACTCATGCTTCCTTTTCCATGGACACAGAAAATATGTCTCATACACATTAACTGCGACAGCTCTCTGGAAAACTTCCTCTTGTTTGCAATATCTTTGTGGAAGATATCTTAAGGTTACATTGCTAGTTTCAAAATGTGGCATCATAGCTGTTAAATGAATTATTTGTGAAGGAAAGTCACTGTGCAATGTATTATTGAAAACACTAAAGATGATGCAGTTTGCTGACTTTTTCTGAAAATAGTGATTCCTGCATATTTTAATATTAATTGAACCTGGAGTTTGTAATGGAAAGAGTCCAGAAACTAAAGGAAAAGAATTGGAGTCTAATGAGAAAATGCTAGAAGGCATGCTCATTAGTACCCATTGGAACTTTAACCCACAAGAGTACATGTGCCTGTTCTCTATGTCAACACTAATTCACATATTCATGACTTGTCTTACAACAGGGCAGAAACACTGAATCCTCTGCCTACTCATCCTCATTTTACTTGGTATTGGTGTGTGTGTGTTTGTGTGTGTGTGCGCCTGTGTATTCTAGGAAGTAGTCACTTAGTATTTCAGTATATATATTGGCATTTTTAGATGTTGTATGAATGGCTCAAAATTTTCCACTCAGTCCCTCAGTCCCTGCTTATCAATTTCCTTTACTGCAAATCTCCTCTTAAAGGAATTACTAATGAGAGGTGATCCCTCAGCAGGAAATAACACAGACATGTGGGGAGAAATCCTGCTCTGTGATTTTCTCCCTTTGACATATCCTTAAATAACATCTCAGATAATTTCTGCTTCCTGGTGGGCAGTAGAATTAACATCAGCCTATGTAATGAGCAGTGGCCATAAACTGAATTTCTATGGAAAAATTTATGTTTAACCTGTATAGCAGCTATACACCAGGTATATGTACTAATGCATTAATATAATCTATTTTTATCTAAATTTTGTGCTAACTTGGAGAAATCACACCTACATCCTTGATCTTTCCTAGAATAATTCTATAAAACTATATCTTATCATTCTAAAATCATCCTGAAGTGTTAAGTCTGCATATTGTGTTAGAGGGTGGAGTAAATAGGGAAGAAGGTATGAGATAATTTTCTCTCAAATATATACTGTCAAAGATGTGTTGTATACTTTGGTAAACTGACCTTACAAGTCTGTAAAGACTATGTCTCTTTTCTAAGAGACTGCCCTATGCTTTGAGAATAGAACACTCAAATGGTAGAATGTGGCCCTGCTGCAAACCATGAATTTCCATTCATTTCTATACTAGGTCACATTTGCATGTATAAACTATGTTCTGCAGCTAGTGAAAACACAAGTTTCTAGCCAAAGTTTAGAGTGTCAGGGAATCTGTCTCTTACCTTCTGTTTCATCATCTTTAGTAATGGCTGTGATTAGGCATCCCAGGAAAGGTTCAAAGAGCTGTGTTTCATTGGCTGGGACTTGAACAGATGGCCACCAGAGAAGTGGGGAAATTGAGTTTTAGCGATTACAGCCTCTAATAGTGCATGAGTGCTGACTTTTATCTTTTATAAGTCAAAATGGCCTTGTTCTCTTTGTTGTTTTACAGGTACCAACTCATCTGCAAAGCAGGCAGTTGCCAGTCTATAGAAATGCCTAGGAGAAGTTAAAGAAAAGATACTGAAAAATATCACACATATCATAATTGCATTTATGAAAATAAAAAGTAGTTTAGACAAAAACAAAGAAATGATTCTGTAATGTCAGTGTTTATCACAGTGGGACATTTATGGAGGATCTGTGTAAAATCTGGGGCTTTCCTATCCCTAAAGCCTATGGTGTAGGAGTCTTATTCCATGTCCTTTTTCAGGTAAAACTCCAATGGTAGTCTAGGAACAGTGAAGTACATTCAAACCAATGAGAGTTTTATATTCATAAAAACTCTAGAACAAGCCTCATTAATGTACTTACAAGACCTAAAAAGGAGCCAACCATGTATCTCTTATTACCCCACTGAGAAATCCATCAGCTTTCTTTGTTCAAGCACTCAATTGCTAAATACCTTTTCTGTATATTTCTGAATGTTAGTTCCTCAATAATAATAAAAAAATAACAGTTGGAAACATTTTTATAAAATATTTATCCTGTCAATGGTTATTGTCCGAAGCTTTAAAAACTTCTTTGCTTCTGTGTTACTTTTTAAAATAGCAGGCTTTCATAGTAAATGATATCTGAGAAGACCAATACAATTTAAAAACAAAGATTTTTGAAGATAGAATAAATGTCAAGATCATTTTTTCAAGCCTTTTTTTTCTTTAGGCAGGCAAGGTAACACTATGCTTATTTCAAAGAAGATATCCTAAATCCAAAGTGACTTTAAAAAGTGATTTATGGAAGAAAAACTGAACCTAGTGCTGAAAGACTAAGTTTAGGAAGTCAAATAAGCAAAGCTAGTTGCTGGGTTTCCCAGCAGGGTTTATGGAGGCAGATACTTTACAGTTCCCCTTTAAGAAAGGATGTGGGCAGGTAGTCAGTCATCTTTAAGGTCTGTCGACAGATAAACTGGCACTGTGTGCTTGTTTTTCATGAATAATTGATTGTCATGAATAACTGACTGAAAGACAGACCGACTGACTCAATGAATGAATGAATGTACATAGGGGGACTCCAACCAGCAACGAACTTCAAGACAAGATTTCCATTCCAAAGGACAAGGGCAAGTCGTTGATCAGAGTTCATGTATTTAATAACTGGGGTGCAAGCAATCAGGAATTAGACAAAGACTTTACTGCTCAGACCATTCTTTTGTTCTAAAACTTCTATTTGGAAGAGTGACACAAAGACATGTCATCATTACTAATCCAGAACATCCATTAAAGTAAATGGATTTCTGTTTTGTTCCTGGATTTCTATGCTGAGAAGAAGAAAATAAGAAACTGGTCAAATTCCCAATACAAGTATTTGCAAGATCCATTTTGTCTGAAAAGGGGATCTAAAAAATATTAGAAGGAGACACAAGAGTGAAAGCCTATTGGAAACCCAATATTGATTGATTTTGCAGCTGGTGAGGCCTAAATCAATGATGCCTGAGCCAGAGGCCGGGGCTTGGCCATAACAACCAGTAGAAATGCTTAGAAAACAAAATTACTTCAAATCAAAGTTTAACTTTACTCAAAATTACCTGACTTATTATTTAAACTTCTTTTTGTCAAATTGTGCAATGCACAGGGTTTTACAATTCAAAATATTTTACAGGTCTGTAACAGCAATGACAAGCAGGACCTGCCCTATCCCTCTCCACTTCTGATTCTTGCTTAATGGAGGCAGCTATTATAACATTTCTCCTAGCCATCATTTCCAGATTTCCAAGTAGAATGCTTATATAATACTATGTGACTTTTAATTCTAGTTTTAGCCTATTGACTTTGTACTAGAGGAGATGAGAATGTACCTTCTTGCATCTGGCCAGCACTTAACACTACACCCATTTCTCTTTTACCTATCCTCCCAAGAGTTAGTGCTTTAAAGTTATTATCCCATACATACATTGTTTAATCTATGTGACTATTCATAATTGAGCCCTTCAGTATACAAAAACTAATTTCTTTCTTTTGAAACTTTTCTTTTTGCTGAAATTAAAGATTACTTACTTTTTCATATCTTTAGTTTCTGTACTTGCATCATGAATTCACTCTTAACAGTGCAAGTGAACTTGTTTTTAGTAAAAGATTTAGTTTGAATTAAATTTTGATTTTAGTTTCATTCCTTGGCATTATTCTTTATTAGAGCCTTCTGTCTCTGCTCAAAAAAGTCCTGGTTATTCTCTGAGCCATTCGCTATCACCCCACGAAGTCTCCTCTCTTCTCTCTTGAGTTGAATCTCTTATTTTTCTTGATTCCATGTTGTGTTCTTTTTTGAGTGCTCAGCAATTTTGGTAGAACATATCTTTCCACATATTCCTGAGAAGAAACAAGTGGGAGGTAAATATTTTGAAACTGAGCATTACTAAAAACTTTTTTCTTCCATCCATGACAGATATGATGACTGGATATAGAAGTCTAGCTGGGAAATTAATTCCCCTTAGAATTGTTAAGGGATTATTTCACTGCCTCTGTTTTCCAGGGCTGTGTTTATGAAGCATAGTACTTGAGATTTCTAGTATTTTGTAAAGCCTTTTTGTCCGGAAGCTTTTGTGAATATTTGACCTTTGTATTTTGCAATTTCACTATGATGTACTTTGGTGACTTTTTTTTTTCACCCTTTGGTGTATTAGTTTGCTAAAGCTGACATAACGAGATATCGTAGAATGGGTGGCTTAAACAATAGAAATTCATTCTTTCACTGTTAAAAAAGCCCAAAGTTCAAACTTCCATGGTTGTTAGGTTTGGTTTCTTCTGAGGCCTCCCCACTTGGCTTGCAGATGGTCCTCTTCTTGCTGTGTCCTCACATCCTCATTTCTCTGTTGGGTGTCAAAATTTCCCCTTATTTTCTAGAAACCAGTTAAATTTTATTATGGTCTATCATTTAAACTTAATTACCTCTTTAAAGGGCCTGTATTCAAATACTATCACGTTCCGAAGAGTACAGATTAGATTTGAACATAAATTTGCGGTGGGAGATAATTTATTCCATAATACTTGGAGTATGCCCTTTAGTTCTGAGATACTGCCTTGATTTTTTTTGATAGTTTACTTTCCATCCAGTTCATCTGTTCTTTTCTTACCAGATGTATTTCTTAATCATTGTTAATTTCCTAATATTTTCTTTCCAATTTCTTTCTGTTTGTATATTTATTTACCTTTCTAGCAGAATGTATTAGCTTTAGTTTTTAATATTCATTTCATTTTCATATTATAACTTTACTTTTTAACAGATGTTTTGTGTTATCTCTTTTTGTTTCATTTAGATTAATCACTTAATTGCTTCCTTCATCTCTGAAGTTTCAATTGAGATAGATTTTTTTTCTTTTAAAATTTTCTTCTGCTCTTTACATTTTCTCTCTTTTCTTCTTTCATCTTATACCTTAAAAGGTTTTGCTTGGAGGAATGATAATCTTTGGCTGTTCATTCATATTTAAGAGTGAGGCATCGTAAAGCTTATTAGAAGTTTGGTTGGTTTCAACTGGTTGATTTCATTGTGGGATGCTTTTTTTTTTTTTTTTTTAACCGAAAGAGACAGTTCAGTTGTCCCTTTGTATACATTGGAGAGGTTCCAGGACCTCCACATTTATTCAACATCTGAGCATTTCAAGTCTATCAGTAGACCCCAAAAACCCACTTGTAAGACAAGTCACTCTCTCCTACATGCAGGTTTCCCATCCTAGGTATGCTGAATTTTTGATCCATGTTTGGTTGAAAAACATGTGTGTATAAGTGAACCCATGCAGTTTGAACCCATGTTGTTCAAGGGTCAACTCTATTTGCAAATTGTTTCATTTCGTCTTCTCCAGAGGTGAATCCTCTAATTTCTTCCCTAAGGGAAATAAACCTGTATGCCAGAATTGTCAGGAATTTGTGAAATAGGTGACTAGGTGACCATTTCGTCTCCCTCTTCTACCTTTTGGATGCTGCACTTTTATTGAGGTTTGTAAAACTTGATCTGGGAGACTAATGCTGCATATAAATGTTTTCAACCTATCCTAGTTGTCTCGTTTTCCTGTTACTTTGTGCCTTGTTCATCTTTAGATGCTATTTTATTGAGTGTTTTTTTTTTTCAGAGAGTACAGGAAAACATGAACGTTCAGTTCATCACAGTTAACCAGGATCCTTTACCTAGACCCTGATTAAGGACATGAGTAAATCTTGAGAAGTGACTTCAACTAGGGACACTTGACAATGTTTGGAACTATTTTCAATTGTCACTACTAAAGAATGCTACACATCTAGTGATCAGAGATCAGAGATTCTGCTAAACATTCTGCAAGGCACTGAATGTCCTCCCTCCTGCGACCAAAAAAAGAGTATAATTTAGGCAGAAGTTTCAATAGTCCTGAAGACAAAAAATCCTGTTCTAGAAAGAGTTTAAAACTTTGCCTGTAGACGGAGCATAAAATTGTTAAGGACTTCAGGGATTTGTATATGAGGAACAAGTTGGATGCTAAAGGATATAGTAACCAATAGAAATATTTTATGCAAAAGATGAAAACAACTGAATTGTGTTTGTTTAAAATATCATGAGTATTTTGAGTACAATTTATGCTGAGATAAAAATTTTAAGGCAAGAAGTTAATAAAAAATATGCATACATGTTTTTCATAGATAGGACAATGAATCTACTACAGTGGTTCTCAGCTCTGCTATGCACATTACAGCCACTGGAAGAACTTTGAAAAACATACTGACACCTTGCACTGCACAAACAAATTGAATCGGAACCTCTAGTGAATGGTTCTTAACAGCATTGTTTTTATGAATTCCCCAAGTAATTCCAGAGTGCAGTTGAGTTTGAAAATCCTAGTCTACAAATATCTAAATATTTTCTACATCCACACGATGGTTAATTGCCCTTTCCTGGGGCATTGTGGGCTCCTTTCTGTTTTCTCTCATATCAGGAGAAAGATTAGACTATTGTGCATGCATCAGGATGAAGTTACATGGCCCTTTTCTTTTTGTTGAAATTCCCCCACCCCAAAAACCCCCTTGTCCTTCATTTTAATATATTCTTTTTGCACTATCATTAAAAACTAAAGCTATGGTCATTTTAAGAGTCAGGATTAAAAAACCTCTATATATCTGTGGTGATTTATGTCCTGTCCTTTTAATAATGCTTACATAATGCCTGCTTAGCAGTAGGTCATCTATCTCAATTTCCTTGACCTTCTGTTTGGTTTTCATCAAAGTGACCGTATTACTTCCTTGCATAGATTATATCTGATTTTTGCCACCACAAATATTGATAACCTCAAAACAGCTTTTAAACGTGAGTTAAAATAATTAATGCATTTTTGACTTTACCTGTTATAATGATGCTATGAAAATTGTGGGCTTCGGTAATGTATTTTTAAATTTTATGCTGTCATTAACATTGGTTAATGAAGACTGTATAAAATAACAGAAAAGACCAAATGTATAATAATATGTAAAAATTTTTAAAAATACACATTCTGCTACATATTGTGTGAGGGTAACAATAACATTTAGCTAGCATTTATTGAAAACTTGCTTTGCACAAGGCATATTACGTGCATTAATTTGATTAATATAAATTAATCTAATGATCTAGCAGAATCTACCTGTGTGGTAGATATCATTTGAATAATAAGGAAACAAAGGAATAGAATGAATAAGTACATTGTCAAAGAATAACTCATACCAGCAGAGTCCAGGAGTCTAACTCAAGAGACAATGTCCTTAACCACTCCACTACGACCTGGCTTTTATAAATGCATATAATATAATTATTGAAAAATACATAGCCAAAAGCTTGCACTGTTTGCTTTAAATATTCTGTTTTATATTTTCTTTTACTAAGTATATCATAATTTTATAATGGAAAATAACTAAGATAATTTATCTTATTGGTAATTAAAATTGCACAACAACTGTTTATTTAGAAATACGTATGTAATGCAATACCTGACTGAATATTTCGTCCTATATATGCTTACCTTCAGGCATTCTCAACATCTGCTTGTAGATATGAATGCACAGATATGAACACTGAATTAATTAATTAATTTTGACTGACATATTTATCATTAGGAAAGCCATACCATTTCAATATTAACTGGTCTGTAGCTAGTAAAATTATATAACTCTTTCTCACTCTAGCCAGGATGGAAAGTTTACAGCAGTATTTTCAATAAATTTTTAGGCTAAAACCCCAAAGTTCCTGGGCTTTCTCCTCATTTATCAAGGTATGATAGAAAGCAAAGGAGCTTGAGGGGCAGACCTATCTAAGATAAAGTATAAGATCAACATTTCCTAGCTCTATAATCTTTAGCAAGTTGCTTAGTGTCTCTGAGCTTCAAATTTTCTCACCTTTGATTTGCATTTATCT
The DNA here is from genome assembly GCA_004027715.1 of Plecturocebus donacophilus. Taxonomy (NCBI): domain Eukaryota; kingdom Metazoa; phylum Chordata; class Mammalia; order Primates; family Pitheciidae; genus Plecturocebus; species Plecturocebus donacophilus. Next base: position 6,197 of record PVKP010032941.1, on the reverse strand, counting down.
AATGACCAGTGATGATGAGCATTTTTTCATATGTTTGTTGGCCACATTTTAAATGTCTTCTTTTGAAAAGTATCTATTCATATCTTTCACACACTTTTTAATGGGGTTGTTTGTTTTTTTCTTGTATATTTGTTTTAGCTCTTTGTAGATTCTGGATATTAGCCCTTTGTCAGATGGATAGCTTGCAAAAATTTTGTGCCCATTCTGTTGGTTGCCGGTTCACTCTAATGATTGTTTCTTTTGCCGTGCAGAAGCTCTTAATTTAATTAGATTCCATTTGTCTGTTTTGGCTTTTGTTGCCAATGCTTTTGGTGTTTTAGTCATGAAGTCCTTGCCTATGCCTATGTCCTGAATGGTATTGCCTATGTTTTCTTCTAGGGTTTTTATGGTGTTAGGTCTTTTGTTTAAATCTTTAATCCATCTGGAGTTAATTTTTGTATAAGGTATAAGGAAGGGATCCAGTGTCAGCTTTCTGAACATGGCTAGCCAGTTTTCCCAACACTGTTTATTAAACAGGGAATCCTTTCCCCATTGCTTGTTTTTGTCCAGTTTGTCAACGATCAAATGGTTGTAGATGTGTGGTGTTACTTCAGAGGCCTCTGTTCTATTCCATTGGTCTATATCTCAGTTTTGGTACCAGTACCATGCTGTTTTGATTACTGTAGGCTTCCATCTCCTACTGGTTAGAATGACGATCATTAAAAATATCTGGAGACAACAGATGCTGGAGCGGATGTGGAGAAATAGGAATGCTTTTATACCGTTGGTGAGAGTGTAAATTAGTTCAACCACTGGGTAAGACAGTGTGGATCTAGAAATAGAAATATCATTTTACCCAGAAATCTCATTACTATGTATATACCCAGAGGATTATAAATCAATCTATTATAAAGACACATGCACATGTATGTTCATTTCAGCACTGTTTACAATAGCAAAGGCTTGGAACCAGCCTACGTGCCCATCAAAGATAGATTGGATAAAGAAATTGTAGCACATATATACCATGGAATACTATGAAGCAATAAAAAAGGATGTTTCATGTCCATTGCAGGGACATGGATAAATCTGGAAACCATCATTCTCAGCAAACTGACACAAGAACAGAAAACCAAACACTGCACGTTCTCACTCATAAGTGAGTGCTGAACAATGAGAACACATGGACACAGGGAGGAAAGCGTCACACATTGGGGACTGTTGGGGGGTGGGGGGCTAGGGCAGGGATAGCAGGGGGTAGGGAGATTGGGGAGGGCTAACATTAGGAGAAATACCTAATGTAGGTGACAGGGGGATGGAAGCAGCAAACCATCATGGTATGTGTATACCTATGTAACAATCCTGCAAGATCTGCACATGCACTCCGGAACTTAAAGCAACATTTTAAAAAAAGATAAATAGAGAGAAAATTGTTTTTTCACCTTTAAGAATTAGAGTAACAGCTTAACTCAGCATTGTGCAGAAAACTAAATTATTATGGATAAAAGGCTTAGTGTAGGTTCACAATAAGTTGCATCTACCCCTGCTTCTACACCCTAAATCTCACCATGACCACTAGCCAAGTACATTTCTGAAGCAAGGAGCCTACCAAATCCTATTAACCTGTTTTAACTGTATTATTCCAATAGTCTTAGTCAAAAGGATACAAAATGCCTGCTGCATTGATCCTGTCGGGGTCACCACCTGAAATGTTGATCACCACCTATGGAGGTCTGTCCGGCAGACCATGACTCAGTGATGGATGAGTGAAATATACTCACACACCAGAGTACCAGAGTACAGTGTGTCAGGCTAGGGTGTCATCAGCTGCTCTAAGAAGGTGATTGCAGCTAACAGATGACTACTTCCTGTTCCTCCTTGCATTTATCCAGTATAGACTTAATAACAGAGTCAACAGGCTTGTAAATAATTAACATGGTTAAAAGAGCGGTCTTAGAAATGATAAAAGTTTTTGATTCTGGGTCCCAGAATAAACACCATTAATGGGTAATTCTTCAACCTCCCCGCTAGAGGACCATCTGGCACAAAGTTTACGTGAGTAAACAGAGTAGAGACAGAGGAATGTGGGGTTAACAGACTTAACTGGGGAAACTTCCATTATCCCTAATCTTCATCCTATGACCTAATGCTCTAAGATAAGAACTGGTTGCCTTCAACCTGTTAATGAAAACCTTTTGGCCTTCCAACAGTCTTGAGACTATAAACTTACAACTTTCCCTAATAGTTCCCTTAATATTTTGTCAACCACCCTGAGTAAATCTCAACAATGCCCACTCTTCAGAAGCCTCCAAAGTCGGTATCAAAGACTTTGCAGAATTTTTCTAACAGGTATAAGTAAGGAAGTCTAAACAAGCAAGTGTTATATATACTGTCTTGGCAGTTTCCATGCTCTATTCTTACTAATAAATTGAGCATACCCTAAAGTATGCTCAGAGACATCATATAATCTGCTCAATTTTTTTTTGCCCTTCCTTCGTATATTGAATGTGTAGCATTACCACTTGGTAAAGTGTTTTTATTTAACCTAAAACCCTCAGCTTTTGCTCTCTGAAACTTATCTAGATTATCTTCCCAGAAGCTCAAGGCTTTATTTTTACCTTCAGTCTGTTCATCCAATTAAGTGTCTCATAATCACCCTGAAACCAGTCTAGTACTTTAAAGATTTTTTTTCAAGCCAGGACCATAATTAAACTCCTGGGCTCTAAACCCTAACATGTAAGTATTCCTCTGATGAAAAACTGTGGGTAGACCAAAACTGCTTTACCTGGCTAATTTGAAGGCACCATTTGCACAAAATTGACATAGACTTCTCCTAGCCTGAGTTTCCATATGATGTATAGACACATACAGACAGTCATATAATCAAAGGTTTTAGATAGGAAGCAAACTTAGGAAACCTCTTGTCTTCGTCCATTTGTGCTGTTATAACAAAATCTATTTTGGATAATTCATGAACAACAGAAATTTATTTCTTACAGTCCTAGAGGCCCAGAAGTTCAAGATCAAGATGCTGGCAAGTTCTGTGTCTGGTAAAAGCCTGTTCCTCATAGCACCATTTAGGTGTCCACATATGACGGGAAGAATCGAAGATAAAAGGTCAGGGTAGTTCCTTCCAGTTCTTTTATAAGTCACTAATATATTCCTGAGGGCTGAGACCTGATGACGCTTTTGAAAGGCCCCACCTCTTAATATTGTTGCACCGAGATTTAATTTCAGCATGAATATTAGAGGGATACATTCAAACTATGGCACCTCTAGTCTATGATTTTTCCTTTACATAAAGAAAAGCTTTCAGAAACTACTTCAGAAGAATATCTTCCAATGTTTTATTTAAGTAGATTATTTAATTCAATAAATTTCTATAGCCCATGCTTATTAGTTAAAATATACAATCCATAATTTCTTTCTACTTCTCAATCTATCTCATAATAATGATACAGTGTGATTTTTATGTGAAGTTGGTGGTATATTCTGAAATGGTAATACTTGCCATTCATCATCAATTTCCCATTGCATTTATGCACATATGAAAAATAAATAAAATTAAAAGTTGACAAAGGGGAAAACATTTGCCCTGGCATCTTTAGTAAGTGCTTTAAATAAAGTACTATGAGGTTGCAGATATTTTAAAACTGGATTAAATTATAGAATTACCCTTTGAGGCATTTGTTTAACTTATAATTGTAGTATTTTGGACTATTGTATGTAGCATTTACAATTAGAATATAATTTAAAATATGTCAAATTATGAGTCCCAATTGACAGAGAATTGCTGAATCAAAATGTTAATACATAATATCTTTAATGTTTAAAACAATAACAACACTCTCTATGTGAAAAATGAATTTAAAATATGGTGGTATATGACAATTATTTAATTTAACCAGAATGTAACTTCTGAAATTTCTTAGTTTGGAATGCAGATTGAGTCTTAGTAGAATCCTAGTTTGATTCCTGTCTCACTAGTCTAGATTTTACCTATTATTTATGTCAGAGCTTTTCAATTAATGTTGACAATTAGTTCACTGTTTCATATACTTTAGAAATAATTTTGTCAATAATATGTACCATCAATTCCCAATGCTTAAATCTATAGGTTTGACCAATGGGCCAATTATGGCATTCTCTTGACTGAAACTATAATTATTTTGAAATTTATTTTTTTCTAAATATAAATTGCATTTAAATGTTTATACTTCCTTTGTAGCTACTCACTTTCTAAATCTTCTCCCTATCCTTAACTGAAACATTTCTTTACAACTAAAAAATATTTGCAATACCAGAGTATCTGTAGACCAAGCTGAAGACTGGTGGATTACTTTCTTAAAAAAAAAATAACATATTCAGGAGATAAGTTTATGCTCCATAAAAAGTAAAATATTGATGAATGTTAGCAGAGTATACACGTTCCCCAACTTACTGCCATTTCTTTTTTGAAGGTGTTCTAGGCCATAAGGGCTCCAACTCTTAGGTGAGTTCTAGTGCTGAACTAAGTCCAGAGACACTGGATTGGAAGGCATGTGACATACTGAGACACCATTGGGGTAGCCAAGGAAGTGCTGGCATCACCCCTCCCCAAACCCTAGGCTTCACAGCTCATACTTCAAAAGAGATCCTCTTCCTTCACTTTAGGAAAGGAGAGGTAAGAATGGAAAGGACTTTGCTTTGCATTTTGGATACCAGCTTAGCTACAGAATGATAGGGCACCATCAGTACTGTAAGGCTCTTGTTCCAGGTCCTAGCTCCTAGATGACATTTCTAGACACACCCTGGACAAGAAGGGAACTTGCTGCCTTAAGGAAATGATGTAGCTGTGGCAGCATTCGTGACCTGCTAACTGAAGAGCCCTTGGACCCTGAATAACAAGGAGCAATACCCAGGTACTATGTTGAGGGCCTTGGGTGAACACTGAGACTTGCTGGCTTCTGATGAGACCCAGCACATTCCCAGCTGTGTTGGCTGTGGGGCAAAACTCCTGCTTGAGAAAAGCAGAGGGAAAAGTAAAGTGGGCTTTGTCCTGCACTTTGTATACCAGCATGGCCACAGAGGGGTAGAGCAAGAAGTGGGGCCTTAGAGTCTCCGATTCCAGGATGTGACCCTTGGATGTCATTTATGACACTGCCCTAGAACAGGAGAAAGCCCACTGTCCTGAAGGATGAGTCTCAGGTCAGGCAGCCTTGAGCCTTAAGGGAACATTACATTAGCTAAATGATAGTTTGGTAGTACTCCTTGTGGCCTGGGGTGGCAAGGGCTATAGAGTGAGGCTTCTCTGCCTTTGGAAAGTGGAGGGAAGAGTGGAAAGGACTACATCTTGTGATGTGAGTGCTGGTTCATCCCTAGTAAAATTGAATACCAGGTATATGTCTAAGGTTTTCTACTCTAGTCCTTGACTCTAGTCCCTAGCACCTTTGGATACACCCAGGGCCTAGGCAACCTCATTGACCTGAAAGCAGGGATGTAGGCTTGACTGACATTACCACTGGCTTATGTTGTAACCCAGGGCCTTGATGTGAACACTGGCAGTAGCCAGGGAGTAGTTACAGCAGGCCCTGTGTGAGACCCAATGCTATTCTGGCTTCAGGTCTGACCCAGCACAGTAATAATGGTGGTGGCCACAGGGGTGATTGTATCAATACATCGTCAGTGGTAGATGACCCAGAGGAGAGAGCGAGAGAAAGAAAGAAAAAAAGAAAAATATTCTGTTTGGGAGAATGTAAGGGAAGAGAACAAATGTCTCTGCTTGATAATCCAGAAAATTCTGGATCTTGTCCAAGACCGTGAAGGTGGTACCTTCCAGAGTTTGTAAGAATCACAGTGTTACTGGGCTTAGGGTGTCCCTCAAAGTAGATACAGCTTAGATCACAACACTCAAGTCCTTTCAAACATCTGGAAAGCTTTCCCAAGAAAGCTGGCTGAGCCCAGACAGTGAAGACCACAATAAATATCATACTCTTCAATGCCCAGACACTGAAGAAAATATACTAGCACCAAAACACCATCCAGGAAAACATAACCTCACCAAATGAAATACTCAGGGAACCCGGACACAATCATGGAGAAACAGAAATACAGATATATGTAATCAGAAATACAGATATGTGACCTTTTAGACAGAGAATTCAAAATATTATGCAGCCATCAAAAACGATGAGTTTGTGTCCTTTGTAGGGACATGGATGAACCTGGAAACCATCATT
>PVKP010032940.1:0-25461 GCA_004027715.1 Plecturocebus donacophilus | reverse complement strand
AAAAAAAAGTGAAAGATCTGTACACTCAAAATTATAAAACATTACTGAAAGAAGTTAAAGACACAGATGAATGGAAAGATATCCCATGTTCAAGAAGTGAGAGAATTAAGATTGTTAAAATGTCCATACAATCCAAACAGATCTACAGATTCAATGCAAACTACATCAAAATTCCTATAATTTATCTTTCTTTTCCCCCGCCTTCCCTCTCCCTCCATCCCTCCCTCCCCACCTCCCTCTGTACCTCTTTTTCTCCTTCCTTCCTTCCTTTGTTCCTTTCTCTTTCTTTCTTTCTCTTTTCTTTTCTTTCCTTCTTTCTTTCTTTTCTTTTTTTCCCTCCCTCTCTCTCTCCCTCTCTCCCTCCCTTCTTCCTTTCTTCCTTCCCTCCTTCCTTCCTCTTGCTTTTTTGCTTTTTCTTCCTTTCTTACTTTCTCCTTTTTCTTTCCTTTCCTTCTTTCTTTTCTTTTTTTCACTCCCTCCATTTTTCCCTCTCTCCCTGTCCTTCCTTCTTTCCTTCCTGACATAGAGTCTTGCTCTGTAGCCCAGGCTGGGGTGCAGTGGTGCATTTATAGCTCACTGTAACCTCACACTCCTAGGCTCAAGCAAAGGTCCTTCCTCAGCCTCCCTAGTAGCTAGGACTACAGGTATGCACCACCACGCCTTGGCTGGTCATTTAATATATTTTTTTTTTTTTCGTAGAGATAGGGTCCTGTGAGGTTGTCCAGGCTGGTTTCAAACTCCTGTCCTCAATTGATCCTCCCACCCAGCCTCCCAAAGCACTGGGATACAGGCATGAGCCACTGTGCCTATAATTTTCAAAGGAATAAAATATTTAAAAATAGGAGAGATCTACATTTGATTATACAGCCGTTATGGAAAACAGTAAAAAGTTCCTCAATAATCAAAAAAAATAAAATTATTCTATTGGGCTGGGCATGCTGGCTCATTATCTGTAATCCCAGCACTTTAGGAGGCTGAGTTGGAAGGATTATTTGAGTTTAGCAGTTTGAGACCAGTCTGAGCAGAATCCTGCCTCTACAAAAAACAAAAATAGAAATAGAAATAATTAGATGTGCATCTCTAGTCCCAGCTACTTGGGAGGCTGAGGTTGGAGGATCACTTGGACCCAGCAGTTCAAGGCTGCAGTGAGCTATGATTGCACTACTGCACTACATCATGAGTGACATGGCAAGTCTCTGTCCCTTAAGAAAAATAGACCTATTATATAATACAGCAATCCCATTACTGGGTATATGTCCAAAGGAAATCAAACCAGTATATCTGTGAGATATCTGCACACCCAAGCTCACTGCAGCATTATTCACAATAGCCAAGATATGGAATCAACCTGAGTTTCCATCAACAGACAAATGTTTAAATAAAATGTTTTATATATATATATATATATATATATATATGTAATGGAACACTACTGAGCTGTAATTAAGGGAAATCCTGTATTTGTACCAACATGGAAATTACGATTAATGACATAAGCCAGGCAGAGAAAGAAAAATACCACATTATCTGACTTATAAGTGGAATCTAAGCACACGGATGTCATAGAATTAGAGAGTAGAATGGTGATTACCAAAGCCTGAACATTTTGGAGGAGTGGCGATGGGGAGATGTTAGTTAAACTATACAAAATCATAATTAGATAGGAGGAATAATGTCAAGAGATATATTATACAACATAATTGTAGTTAATAAAAGTGTATTTTATTGAAAATCTCAATGAAAAATCATTTTAAGTGTTTGCGCCATACACACGCACAAAAACGAAAAAGAATAGCTAATGCCTCAGTTAATTTGCTCAATTAAGCCATTCCACAATGTATCCATATTTCAAAATATCATTTTACATGATAAATATATGTAATTTTTATCAATTAAAATAATTTTTAAGTATGTAAATAATTTATGTGTAAATAAATACAAAGAGTGCATACTCAAATTTGTTTTATATGTTCTTTTTTTATGTTCCAACCTAAAAAGTTTGACAACACCACTTAAAGAAACTTCTCTTAACCAAATGATCCAATTTTGGGAGAAAATATTGTATAGTCAGCTACAAATTTTCCCAGCACACCATACTCATTTTTCCTGATAGCAATAATATATGAGAGATTTATCAAATATTCTGCTGAAATGCAACAAAGTAGAATTTCCTGATCTGCTAGTTTGTTATCTGAGGAGAGAGGAAAATATACCAATTTAGGAATGTTATGGTTTTCTCAGATCACTCTTTTTAAGTATTTACAAATCACATATTTAGTTAGCAGGGCTAGGAGTTTTTCAGGTTATAATATCAAGCTGACTGTATAGGGATTTTTACATCTATCTTTTTCTCCTTCTTTTGACTTGGGAAAAATATTTTCTCATTTCTAGGCTTTTATTGTCTCTCTTTTCTTCACAGTCTTTAAAACATTACTAAATGCAGTTATGTGGTAATACTTGATTCAAAACTTGTTTTAAGTTTTCTTCCTCACCTTTTAAGGCTTGAGTTAACTCTTTTCAGTGTTCACTTTTTCTTTCAAAAATGAAATATCTAAATAATGTCTAGGTGTTGAGCAATTCTGCTTTATGAGCTTTCATTGTTGTATTTAACCATATGAGTTCCCTTGTTGCCCTGACTCCCAATGAACTACTTTGAACACAGTTAAGAAAACAATAACTCAGATACTAATAAAATCTAACAAATATATTAGAAAGATACATACAATGAAAAAGTAACAAGTAATATCCTCCAAATAATGATAATATGCTTTAATATAAAGTCTTAATAGATAAATGAACAAAGGACATTGTCTTGGTCTGTTTTGTGTTGCTATAACAGAATACCACAGACTGGGTATATTATTCCATTTTCATGCTGCTGATAAAGACATACCCAAGACTGGGAAGAAAAAGAGGTTTATTGGACTTACAGTTCCACATGACTGGGGAGGCTTCAGAATCACGGCGGGAGGCGAAAGGCACTTCTTACATGGCAGTGGGAAGAGAAAATGGGAGAGATACAAAAGTAGAAATCCCTAATAGAACCATCAGATATCATGAGACTTATTCACTACCATGAGAACAGTATGAGGGAAACTGTCCCCATAATTAATTATCTCCCACAACATGTAGGAATTATAAGAGTACAGATGAAGATGAGATTTGAGCAGGGACACAGAGTCAAACCATACCACTGGATAATTTATGGAGAAAAAAAATTTCTCACAATACTGGAGCCTGGGAAGTCAAATATCAAGGTGCTGGCATCTGGTGAGGGCCTTTGTACTGTGTCATCCCATGGTTGAAGGCATTTAATGGGGAGAAACTATCTGTCAGAGTTTAAACTTCCTTTTATAATAAAACCATTTTAATGATAGCAAACCCACTTCTGCAACAAGAAAATTAATTTATTCATGAGATTAGATTTTTCATGACCTAATTACCTCTTAAAGGTCCCATCTCTCAATGCTGACACATTGGGGATTAAGTTTCTAATAAACTTTGGGGGATGAATTCAAACTCTAATTACATGAATTTCAATTTTTCCAAGGAAGTTCCATAAATTTCTAAAAAACATTAAAAAAACAACACCTCCAAGAACTAAGTAAATACAAATTAAAACAGCAATGAGATGGCTTTTTCTAAGCATCAGACTAGCCAAGATTTTAAAAACTTTTATATAATTCTATTGGAGAAAACTTTTTGATAATGTTATTGAACATAAGAGTGTTCAAAATTTTCTAAAAGTACATGCTCAATATTGACTATTCTTGAAAGTTCTTAAGGTGGCTTATAAAAATACAGTAGTATATGAAAATGAAATGAAAAGTAGTATAAAGAAGAGTGGGAGCAAAATTATAATGGACTGGGAGCATAAAATATAGCTAGACTAGGCTTCAAAAAAATAATACTGTGATATGTATTCTTGTCCTCTCCTCTACACTGAAGCTTCACAAAAGAGTATCTGACTGTCAGAACCTAAATTATTCTGAAATTTAGCTTCAGGGTCACCTAGGAAATGTAGTTTTTAGTTCCCACCTTCTGCAGCAAAGGTAAACACTCAAGGAGGAACAGGTTAACACTCTTCAATATCTTTTAGAAGAGATATTGAGTTAGTCTACCTACCATATCTGTTTCAATGCAATATATAAGCATAATTTTTAAGCTGAGAGAAGGAAACAAGTTTTATAATAGAAATGCTTGCTATTTCCCTTAACAGTAAGGCAGATCTCAGCTCACTGAGATATTGCACCTTCTTTATAATCTCTTTTCAGTTGGGTGTCACTCTTTTGCATTTGTCAGCGCCTTCTTCCATTTTGTTGTTCATGTATTTTTCAGCAAAATATAGTTTAAATCAGTTCTCCTGACATTTCATTGATATTTTAGACAGCTCCTTGATATTTTACTCAAGAAAAACATTGTGATTATGCCACTGAAACACCATGATATGTATGTAACATACAAAAATATAAATATGCAGTGGAGAAAAGTTCTTAATGTGCATCTTCAGAATTTCCCCATTTCCAATTCACATTCTTGCTCCATTAAATCTTGGAGCATGCATTTTGTTGAGAATTAGAACAATTAGTGAAGCAAGTGAACCCAAAAGAAGCCTAGAGAGAGGTCAGATTTACTCACACAGTTCAGAGCTTAGAGAAAGTGAGGCTGTGGAAACAAAAGAATGTTAAATATTGTGCCTGTAGGTTTTTGGTGAAGAGTGGAATGGGGAAATCAGTAGTGGTCATACTAATTGGTGGTCATAAAGTGAATCTCCTATAAGTGACCCCTGAGAGAAATAGCAGTGATGAAAGTTACTTTTGTTTTTGATTCATACCCGATAATTTTTTTAATTTAATAGCTTGCCAGTGACACTAGTTCAAATAAGCTACTGGCTCATATGTAAATTGCATGTAATGTTTAAGTGAAGTGGTCCAATAATAGAAACAAATTTTCTCACTATGTTTACATTAGGGTTATTCTACCCAATTCATCCAGGCTCAGACAGGATAGAAAAATAAAGATTTTAAATAACAGGCTGTTAAAATATTAGAGATACAGATAAAATCCTGGTCAACTGTTGGTAGTAAAATAGAGCTCACAGCATGCTCATGGACCTAGAAGCTTCATAGTAACAGTAAAGTGTAGTATAAGAGTGTGGTGGTGGTGAACGACGAGTCTGGGGAAGAAAGTGGGATCATTTTAGGAAGGATCTAGTAGGAAGATTTTATTCCATTCTAAGACCATGGGGTTTTAAGCAGGTGACTGAAAGAATCAAATTTGCATTTCAAAAAGAACACTCTAATTATAGTGTGGAAAATGAATTAGCGAAATAAAACTAGAAGAGTAAGAGGAGCACCAGTGAAGTAATTACTCTAATAATCCAGTAGAGAGATCATGGCTTTATTTGGGTAGACATGGTAGAAACTGAGGCAAGCGGGTAGAACCCAAAGCTATGGAAAAGTAGCTTGTTTACTAAGATTTGATGACTGCTTGGATGTGGGACGTGAGAGGGAGGATACTGTCTAAATTTCTGGGTTGGGCAACAGGGTAGATAGTATAGTGGAGAGGTAATTTATGAGAAGAGGCAGTTGTGTGTGTTTTTTTCTGGGAAATATGACATGTTCATTTTAGGTATATGGTGAGTCTGAGACATTTATTTGATCAATTAAACATGCAAGTCTGCAGCTCGGTTTTATACAATAAAATGTCAGTTCCCTTGTTGTCTATTGCTGACTTTACTGATTCCTTTTCTGAAATGCTTAAAAATATGTATTTTTCAAAATGTCTACCACTTTCTAGTATCAAGTCATGTTATGACTGAATAAGGAAAAAACTTACTTGTTGGTCATCAAAAGCAGTTCCACATTTGCTCCTCCTACACAGACCTTAGGTAACTGCCCTCCAAAAGAATTTCCATGCAATTCTTTAGGGTTATTCTATCCTCCAAGGCAAAAAATTAAAGAGTAAAATATGAACTCTGCATTTAAAATGAATTTACTAATCAACTTTTCTCTCCTTGTTATTCTTTTTTCTGTTTTTAAAACATGCTACCAAAGAAACTATGAAAAGCCACCTTCATCCTAACAGTATGTTCTCATTAGTGATGAAAGCAAGATTAAATACTCAAATGTGGTTGCCCACAAAACAAGGATTTTAAATTTGTTTTAGGTTTTTATATTTTCTTTTTTGAGAGTAACTATTAACAGTTTTGAGGCTAAGATTATGAAGCATGAAATCCACTGTATGTATAAAATGAATTGAGAGTCTACGTTTAATGAGGGTTTAAGTGTAGTTTTTCTAAACACATAAGCACACATAAACATAGTACATTTTTTTTTAATGTAACAACTAGAATTTGAATTAAAGTAATGACTAAAAATGTAGATGACCACTTAGAATTAAGGGAAAACTTGATGATCAATTTTTGTATTAGTCACATTTTGACTTAGAGTGAGAAAACAAGAAAACCATATTTTTTATTTAAGTGACTATTGATCCATAGCTATACACTACTTAATTGATACAATGTATTTCAACAGGGCAACTGTTTTTTTGTTCAATAAATATTAATTAAGAAGTAGTGATCATGATGAATTCATCAGTCAATCATGTCTCCTGTGATAGTTTGTTTTACTACTCCTTCTAACCATATTATTAAATATAAATTGTCTGTGTAATATAGCTCACTGCGATGCAGGTGATTCACAATGTCAAAGCTGCTCTTACTTTGACTTTATTCCAGAATATAAAATAGATTATGCCACACAAACACACAATTGAGAGCAGAGGACTTTTTCTTAAGCTTAACTTTGGAGTTGATTTGGCCCATTACATGCCTTATTGCATTTCGTTCAGAATGTTGTATAACTCAGTTTGCTATTATAGCTTCTTTTCTGCCGAGAATATGCAGACAGTCTAATTTTTCCTTTGGTGCCAGCAACAGCATGAATAATGTGCTGTCTAGAATATAAGGGGAAGAGGGAATTATCTTCATCACTTTTCTGGCATTTTTTTCTTAAGCTGGCTGCACGATTTTTTCAGGCTGCCTCCAGAGCATGCGACACACTGGTCTACAAAGAGTAGTCTTAGCCGGAGGAAGGTTACAGGTACCTCCGAGTGGCCACAGTTCCTCCTGCTCTTTCTCCTTCTTCCATACTCCATTCTCCTCTCTCCTCTTGCACTGGCATCTGACATGCACCAGGAGCAAACTAAAGACACTGGCAACAGCAGTCGAAGTTTGGTGGAAGAATCAAAATTATATAAATTATATAAAATATAAAATGTAAAAACGATATTCCTTCTGATTCTCAGCTGCTGCTTTTCAACTGGTTTCTGTCTCACAAAAATGAAGTAGTATAATGGAACTAGAGTTACTTCCTGCTTGGAGGTTCCCAGTCTATTGGGAGAATAAAACAATGAAAAGATTGGGGATGGCACAGATCACTTTTGCTTAAGTTTTAAGGAAGAATGTCCCTTTCCTTTTATCCATGTAAGAAAAATGGTGAGAACCAGAGGAGCAAGTGAAGAACAGATGAGATTCTTCCCTAAGCCTGCCTCTACTCTAAGTCTAGGTGTCACAGCGACTCATGTTGTCCAAATCTAGCCGGTTTAACAGGGAAGACAGATCTATAGGGAAGACAGATCTACCTGGTATAACAGTGTTCACGGATCTTGGAGCAACAGTCAGACACGGACGGTGTCATACAGTCTTTGTATGCTGGTGTTTAGCATACACAGAACCTAGAATATTGCAGGAACTCAATACGTGTTCATTTAGTTAATCAAATTATCTGGTATGGATTAATTGATCAAATAATTAATTTATTGTCTGGCATATCCTTAATTTATATAATGAGAACTGGTTAAAAATGAGGCAATTGGATGAAGGAACATAAATCATAGGAAGAATGGTATTTCTGGCTGCATCTGATACAACTAGAATATCCCAAAAAGAAATGTTAGCTAACCTGATCATTGAAGATAGAGGTGATGCCTGTGGAACATGTTGGTCTTTTTCCAACCAAAGAAGAACAGTTGCCAGTCAGAAAATTATGTTTTGTCTGCTCTTGCTGGTTACAATAAAAGTAGGCCCTGCTTTGCAAAAGGACCTGTGGCTTTTGGTCAAACCATTACATGGACGTAAACAGACCAATGTGGTGTGAAAAGGACCCTAGCTAAAATATTTTTCCTGACGACTCCGAATATGGCTAAAAATTTAAAACTACAGATGTGAATGCTTTTGGTTTTCAAATGTCTTCATGTATAATACATAGACCTCAAACTCTTATTAGACATAATCTTATTTGAGGGATGATCTCTTAGGAGTGGTTAGTACACAAGAATACATCTAATTCTTTCAGACCATCTGTTTCCATTTGTGCAATAGCCGTTATATGGACAGTGAGGTACTGCTGACTTTATCTGCTTTTCTTGGGCATGTTTATATTTATATCATAGACAATTGTTTGAATGTCCTTTCTTAAACCCTTAAATGATAAGATATTTGGAGAGAACTAAGAAGCTATTTGTAATCACAGCATCACAGAATTTAAAAGGGGAAGATAATATAGAGATTGGCAAAACGTTGTTGCTTCTTGGGCTCTTAACCAAGTTCAAGTGTGATATCAAGTTCAGCTGCTTTATTTTACAAACGGTGAAACGAAAATCCATAGAGATTAAGTTACTGCTTTAAGTCTACACAGGCAGAGGCTAAACTTGGCAAAGCTACATCAAGAACTGACAGGTGTGGACTTCCTGTTTCTAGTTCTATGTGTAAGGAGCTTGGAAGTCACCACTCTGTCCAAACAGCAAATAAAAGCTGAACAAACTGAAACACTGAAAACTCTCCTTAGATTTGTAAAAGAAGTGAGGTTGCAGGGCAAACCACTGCTGCAGAATTAAAAAGACAGAGAGGCAGATACAGAGCATCACAACATAGCAGAGCAGCAACCCGCAGAGCCAGTGTCACCACAGGGAAACCAGAGCTGTGATTGATGAACTGCTGGAGGCTCAGTGTGGAAAAGGGCCAGAGTTAAAAACTCCCATGGGACCCAGTCATATGGGGGCACCCAGGCCTTCTGTGTGTGGGAGTTTTACCTCCAGGAGCTCACCTAGGTTTTCACAGTAAATAAAGAAAAATCCCCTGTGCTTCCGCCAGGGGTAAAGGAAGAGGAACCATTTAAAAATATACCAAAAGATTTTGTTCTTAACGAGGTTTGCCCTCAGGAGAAAATAACTAACCAGAGCTTAACCTGGTGGGACTTTCATCAGAGATTAACCCACCAGAGAAAAGGAAAATGCCCAACCACAGCTTACCCCAGCCATCCTGTTACATCTAAGGCAGGGTATATAAACACTTGGAAACACTTGGAAAGCTCACAGTCCACAGCCATAGACTCACTAAAAGGCTGAGAGAAACCCACTCGTAGGACAAGCTAATGCTTCCATTCTCCTCCCTGAGCACGTCGCCATCACATTACTGGAGGCTTATTTCCAGCAGTTTCCTTTATCTAGTAAATCATGTCTGACTATCAAGAGTCGATAGAGGTGCAAGCTTTCTTACGATTATTCTAGTTTAGTGTCTCTCCCACAATGTCATCTAGTTGCTTTTCCTGGCTGCTTCCTTTTCTGGTTGTAAGCTAATGACTTCAAAAGAAAAAATGAAGCATGTAACTTTGGGTGCATAAGGCTTTCAATTTACCAGATTACAAGAATTCAATTCATAATATTACAACGGAAAGAGATTGAAAGGGGAACCAGAAGACCTGGATTCCAGTTCTAACTTCATCGCTATCCGTATTGTGCACTGCAACTTGAATCATATAATTTCACTTCATCTTTACCCTCCTTTGAAAAAATGAAAAGGTGGACTAACTGATCGTTAGTTTTTCTTCTAACTCTAAAATATCATAGCTCTTAACAAAAAGGATCACTGAATTCTTGCAAAGGCCAATGTTGATGATGAAAGATAGTTTTCTCCTGTTCTACCCAATTCATTATGATATTAACTAAATTTGGGTACCAGAAGCTAGCATTTGTCAAGTTGTCAGTATCAAAATATATTTCATTAAATCAAAGTTTTGAATATCTTTATTTCTCAGTTTCCATGTATTCCTGATTAAGTAGTTCCCACCCTGGAATCCTAAATACTTTGTCTTGGGAAAAGGAAGGAGGCATTTAGATATAAAGGTTTTAACAGGTAAAAACACAAAATTTACCTTAAGTCTCTTTTTTATCCTTAATAATCATGTAAATATTGCATCTGATTTTACTTTGTCTTTTAAAATAAAATATGTTTTAAATTATTACTACATAATTCATGTGTCTGGAAGGTATATATTGCATTTATCTGTGACTTTTAGCATTCACATTCCCTCACACACAGACCATCACTGTAGCATGGGGTTATTAATATCTAATTTTGAAAAGTGTGATATTTCTACCCCTACCTCTTAGAACTCTGTTCCCTGTAGATCAGGCAGAGAATGGACTATATAACGTTTATTTTGATTTCTAATCTAAATCTTTTGCTTAAACAAGTTTAGTGATAACTGGTTTTTGAATAATGTGATTGCTACATAAATGGTTAATTTTTTGAACAATTAATTATATTGAAAATTAAATAGGACAGAATATTTTAAGATTTTTTTTTTTTTGAAGTTTTAACTAGAAGGATTAGTTGGTAATGGACTAAGTAAGGGCACATTGACATAAAAAAGCTAGGGGTTTAGGAGAATGCCTGAATACCTGGAGAGAAAAGAGTGCGGCTAAATAAGGAGGAGAGATATGGCCGCCTCTCAGGCTCTATAGACTCTCATCAGTCCTCTGTCTAAGGTCTGTCAAGGCCAAAGAGCAAACCTAGCCTCTGCATACTCAATAGCAAAAACCAAATACATTGCACACTGTTTAAGCAGATGAATGGACACCTTTTTTGAATACCTTTTTTAGATAATTCAAGCACTCTAGTGTGGACCAAGGAATATTCAATATTTTATAAGATCAAGAAAAACAGTTGTGGTTAAAAGCATAGGTCCTACAGTTGCACTGACTCACTGTAAATCCTGGTTCTGGCAATTATGCTTCTGTAACTTTTGCCAATTTTCCAAGTTTTCATGTGCCCTGGTTCCTCATTTGCAAATGAGGACAGTAAAGGTACTTCTCTCACGTAGAGTTGCAGGCAAGGTTACATGAAATGCTATGTACAAAGCATTTAGAATAGTGTCTGGCACATGGTTACTAAGTGTTAGTTATTATGCACTGCCTAAAAACCCAGAAATAGGATATATAAAGGTATGTTCATTTGTTTGAAAGATCATTTCATGTTTTTCATGATATTTTTGCATGCATTTACACAATTTTCCATATTATGTCACAGGAAAATATATGTGCTGTGAAAACTAATTTTGCTGATGCTTTGGCTTCCCATAACATAGTATAAGAGCACCCCTAAGCTTCCTGAAAAACCTTAGCTTCGTTAATATGAGATATATTAGCCTATGGGCCTTGAGGGATGAATAGAATAAAAGGAATCTCCCAGTTGTAAACCACAGGTCTTAAAATTAATTGAATGGTGGGTAACTCTGTTACAGCAAGTCAAAGTATAGTTATTTAGTTTTTAAAATGCATATCGATTCTTGTATAACAATTCTCTGCCCAATGTTAAAGCACCCAAACAACTTATAATGAAAACATGCATTGAAGGAAGGTGTAGAACATTGTCTGAGGACCATATTTTTTTTACAAAAAGGATTTAAAATTAAATGGTTAATGATCCATTTCTCCCTGGTGTATTTAGTACTCTAAATTTCTGCTATAGAAAATATAATAAATGCTATTAATTCTGATTCAAGCATTATATTAGTGTCTAATATCAATGCCTGTAAGAATAATGTGACTTAGAAGAAAATTTTCATAACATTCCTCTGAAATTGATTTTAGTTAGGTTCTCTTATTCTCAAGTCAAAATTTGTACCAAGCTGGGTTTGGAACAGACTTCAGACTTCCCTTTTTTTACTGTAACTGATATGGGCCAAATGAAAATATCTATGATTTTTAAGTTTTAATATTTACTGGAAAAATAGAAAAAAAATATTAAAATGTGTTTCCTTTTTATATGATGTGGCTCCAGACTCTGATCTTACCATCTTTCTGCATTAGGTACTCATTAATTCAATAAGAAATAAATGTGCTCATTGCATTTAATTAATTGTAATTAGTCCAAATTGATATTACTGTTTTTATAGTGGACTTATAAGCCTACTATACTATCCTTCAAAGGTTGAATCTTCTAAAATTTTATCAGACACACACACGAATATGTCATTTAAGAACTAGAACTGCCTATTAATTTACTACCTTATTTTTTCTGTCTCAAGCAAATCATTTTCAAATCTCATTATGATTTTTCTATTTCCAAAACTGACCATTTAGTAAACTGCTAACATTGATTAAAATTTTCAAACATAATGTGCACATTATTACATTTAATTTTATTGCCTTAGAGATAAAAATGTGATACTAGTTTTCTTTTTAAAACACAGATAAATGGTATAAAATTTGAGAATATGAAATGGCAATTTTGTACAATATTAGCAATTCCTACTTATTTCAATGATATTATCTTTCTGTAATGCTCATGATAACCAGACAGAAATGTATGCCTCCCCATGGTTCCTGAATCTTGACCTGTATTTCATTTTATACTGTTATCTTCAGCATTTTTGAGAGTGATTTGCTTGAGACTCTAGGAATATTCATTTTCCTGATTACTTTCCTTGATTATATAGGTAGATCACAGATGATGGAAGTTTGAACATACTTTATAGTTATATTTAGAAATTAACTGTATTTTTTAAAATATGATTTAAATCATTTTAAAACATAATGATAGCTTATGTTTTTAAAGTATCTTTTTCTCAGGCACTTACTTTGTATTTTCTGACATCTGTAAAGTGGAAAGAAAGGCAATATGCCATTAACTTTATTTTTACTCAAAATTGATTATGATTTGTCCATGTTGACATGACCATATCTACAGGATTCCAATGTGTCTTGCATTTTTTTCATTTGAAACTAATCTAAACAACTTCATGTACCAGTACCATTTGGTTGTATTAGACTCTATGCTGTTGATATGTCCCATGTATTAGGTTACGACACCAATTTTCAAAGCACTGCCCTAGGATGTGGTGAACCAATCGCTTCATGCAAGAACCAGGATGCAGAAGACCTGAGAAAATAATAGGAACACTAGAATATCGCTAATTATTAGAGCAAAGTAAATGTCTGCCTTTAATGCATTCATTTCTAGAAGAAAAATATGATATGTAAATAATTGTACCCTATGAATTTTTATAAAAGACAAGAGGAAAACAATGCATGTTCATCAAAACCCCAGTGATTTCAGAGAACAACTCTAATTGATTAAGTTTTTGTATTTAACATCTGGTGAATAATTACAGTTTCACCCCTGCCTAAATAATTACCAAACATCAGTTTAAGTGGCAAGAACTAACATCTAATTTGGTAATAGTGGTAACAGCTATAGAAAAAACAAAACAGGTAGGCCAATGATTAAGATACTTCATGTGAATTGTAGGTTACATATGAAGTCATGCTTAGATAAAGTATCTGAAATCATTTATACATTTTTACCTTTTCCTTTTTATATGCTTTTTGGTTTTTATTGAATTTTTATCACTATCCGTAAATAAAATAAAGCCCAAATGAAAAGCATTGAATTAACTGCTACCGTTTTATTCAACAGATGTAAAGTACATATTTACATATTAGATTGGCCTGATTTCTGTGAGTTCTAATGAGGATTTTATCTTATTATTTAAATGCTATTCCTTATCGGAAGGAAACCTGTAATGTCAAGAAGCACAGATAGTTTATATAGATAGACACACAGTCTTGAACTAATCCCCCAAAATCTCTTGAAATTGAAGAAATCATAGAACAAACTCTTTGTATTTTTTCATCAGTAGTAAATGCATGTGGCCACATTGGAGAGATGTCACAAAAACCTGAAAAGTATTATCTGTCAATTACAGGTGTTTCTTTCATTACTGTATTTAATACAACTTAAAATCGTTAAATATATTTTATAAAAGACAGGAAAATGTGTATGTACATAGTTCTGATTCATCTTCCTATCCCTCTCTACAGCCTTTCTACAGGCTTTCTACAGTGGCTACAATGTTACAAATTTGAAACATATCTATTTGTAGGATAGAAAGGACAGAAAATTAAGAGATAAAATGAAATGAGGAAGAGAAGGAAGCCAAGAAAAAAGCAAAACCAAAATGAGGAAGAGGAAGCATTTATGCAGCCAGTACATTTCTTAAATATAAGAAGTATTATGAAGAAAATAATTTCAAATGCATTGTTAGGAAGCCAAGTGCCATTTTATTTCATGAATTTCTATTTCGTATGAACAGACAATGGATTCTAAAAATACACCAACCCCATGGCTACTTATTTTAACACCCAGCTGATTCTTTGATGCAGACCCCATGTGGCCTTTCAGTTGTACTAATGCTCAGATCTTGATTTGAACACTTTTGAATACTTGGAAATATCTTAGAGTTCATAGGCTTATATTTCAGTTTAATCTAATACACAGTTTAACAAAGTGAGGACCAGCAATAAAATATCCAATATATAATGTCATTGTTCATCACTAAAATGCCTCTCTTCAAAAATACAGAAAGAAAAAAAATGAAGTATATATTTCACAGAGATTATTCAAGTGGCTCATATCATGCATTTTACCAGGTAGAATCCTTCTGCAATTGTGTGTGAATGTGCTTACCTGGCAACTGTCTTTATATTTTTTATAGCATACACATATATGACTATTTTTACATTCACATAAGAGAATCTTTTTCTCTTTCTGTCT
The DNA here is from genome assembly GCA_004027715.1 of Plecturocebus donacophilus. Taxonomy (NCBI): domain Eukaryota; kingdom Metazoa; phylum Chordata; class Mammalia; order Primates; family Pitheciidae; genus Plecturocebus; species Plecturocebus donacophilus. The sequence continues at coordinate 10,559 of PVKP010032940.1, read as the reverse complement.
GTTCTAACAATGATATGGACAATGAAATCTAGGATGAGGTGGGCTCAGATGGAGATGAGGAACTTACTGGGAACCGGAGTAAAGGTTACTCTTGTTATATTTTAGCAAAGAGACCAGTGGCATTTTGACCCAGGCCTAGAGATTTCTGGAACCTTGAACTTGAGATACATCATTTAGTGTATATGGTAGAAGAAATTTCTAAGCAGCAAAGCATTCAAGAGGTGACTTGGGTGCTGTTAAAAACATGCAGTTTTAAAAAGGGAAACAGCATAAAATTTGGAAAATTTGCACCCTGACAATGTGATAGAAAAGAAAATCCCATTTTCTGAGGAATTCAAGTTGGCTGCAGAAATTTGCACAAGTAACAAGGAGCCAAATGTTAACCCCCAAGACAATGGAGAAAAATGCCTCCAGGGCACATCAGAGAGCTTTGCGGCACTTTCTCCCATCATAGGCCCAGAGGTTTAGGAGAAATAACATGGTTTTGTGGGCCAGGCCCAGGGTCCCTCTGCTGTGTGCAGTCTAGGAACTTGGTGCCCTGCATCCCAGCTACTCTAGCCATGATTAAAAGGGGCCAAGGTACAGCTTGGGCTGCTGCTTCAGAATGTGGAAGCCCCAAGCCTTGGCAGCTTCTGCGTAGTATTGAGCCTGTGGGTGCATAGCAGTCAAGAACTGAGGTTCGGGAACTTCTGCCTAGACTTCACAGGATATATGGAAATACCTGTTTGCCCAGGCAGAAGTTTGCTGCAGGGGCGGGGCCCTCATGTAGAACTTTTGCTGGGGCATTGCAGAAGGGAAATGTGGGGCTAGAGCCACCACACAGAGTCCCTCCTGGGGCATCACCTAGTGGAGCTATGAGAAGGCCACAATCCTCCAGACCCCAGAATGGTAGATTCACTAACAGCTTGCACCATAAACCTGGAAAAGCTGCAGACACTCAATGCCAGTCCATGAAAGCAACCAGGAGGTGGGCTATACTATGCAAAGCCACAGAGGCATAGCTGCCCAAGGCCACAGGTGCCCACCTCTAGCATCGACATGACCTGGATATGAGACATGGAGTCAAAGGAGATCATTTTGGAGCTTTAAGATTTGACTGCCCCACTGGATTTCAGATGTGCATGATGCCTGTAGCCCCTTTGTTTTGTCCAGTTTCTTCCATTTGGAATGGCTGTATTTACCCAAAGCCTGTATCCCATTGTATCTAGGAAGTAACTAACTTGCTTTAAATTTTACAGGCTCACAGGTGGAAGGGACTTGCTTTGTACTGAATGAGAATTTGGACTTTAGAGTTTTGAATTAATGATGAAATGAGTTACGACTTTGGGAGACTGTTGGCAAGGCATAATCGGTTCTGAAATATGAGAACATGAGATTTGGGAAGGGCTAGGGTCGGAATGATATGGTTTAGTTGTGTCCCCACCCAAATCTCATCTTGAATTTGACATGTTGTGGGAGGGACCTGGGGGGAGGTAAATGAATCATGGGGCAGGTCTTCCCTGTGCTGTTCTCGAGATAATGAATAAGTCTCATGAGATCTGTTGGTTTTATAAGGGGGAGTTTGCTTGCACAAGCTCTCTTCGCTTGTCTGCCACCACATGAGATGTGTATGTTACCTTTTGTCATGATTGTGAGGCCTCTTCAGCCATGAAGAACTTTAAGTCCATTAAACTTTTTGTCTTCCCAGTCTTGGGTATGTCTCCATCAGCAGCATGAAAATGAACTAATACATTAACCAAATCCTTTCTCAGGACAATAGTTTGCTCAACTAGTCAAACATACTTGCCTATCAAACAACTACTTACCAAGTGTCATTGTGAGGCCTCTTCAGCCATGAAGAACTTTAGGTCCATTAAACTTTTTGTCTTCCCAGTCTTGGATATGTCTCCATCAACAGCATGAAAATGAACTAATACATTAACCAAATCCTTTCTCAGGACAATAGTTTGCTCAAATAGTCAAACATACTTGCCTATCAAACAACTACTTACCAAGTGTCATTCCTTGCATTCATTTGTTTTACAATAATAAACTATTATATTAAGAATTTTGCTTAGCCTTCATTAAATCCCACATTGAAAGATTTGCCTTAAACTACTGGCAAGGAGATCCAGTATCGGCCTTAAACTCCCTTTCTAGGACCTACTAAGCTTCAATTAAGATGGTGTTCTGCCTCGTGCAGTAGGTAAACAGCTAGGCTTTGCTTGATCAACATGTCATTCTGGTATTCTCTTTGGAGACTCAATAATAGGCACTACTTATATTATTCATAATGAAAAATAGCATTGAAATCTAGCTTGAGCTATCCAGGACAAATACTCAGAACATAACCTTGGTCTATGAACAGTATCTACTGTTAGTCTATGGCAAATGTGTGCTACCGTGAAGTGGGTATTGGGATTCTGATAATGGAAAAAAATGACTAAAGAAAATTTAAGACAAATCTTTGAAGTGTATCTTTTCTAGTTAATATTCTCCTAATTCAGCTATGACCACATTTTTATTAGTATTTTAAACGTTAAGTTTTTTAATAAACCCAAAGTATCATGTTCATTTGTGTTGTATACTGTGAGAATGTTGAAATGAATTTTCTTTTAATTAAAAGCTTTAAATAAATTAATTTCGAATTCTGTTGTAGTTGTATACAGACTTTCAATTATGAAACAAATTTTTCACTGAGCCACTTGTTCTTATGTACTAGTTTCAAAAATCTTTATGTTTCAGAGAATCTACAGTACACGATACTTTCCTTTTGAACACATCTAAATGGCCTTTAAACCTTTGAGGCTTAATAAGTGAACCATTATTAAGTGTTATAAAATATGAGGTGCAGTTTAAGATCTTGAAACTTTTAGAAATCTGAAGTTCAACAATATATTTTAAAACAGCAATTTTACAGTATCCATAAAATCCACTATAATTAAATGTGGCTTACAATGTGAACTACTGTGATTTTGTAAACTTTTCCCCAAACAAATAGTTTTGATTTGGAGCCAATGTTAAAGGAATATGCTACCTCTGTAATTGGTTTGCTTTTATAAAGTAAAGAAGTAATAAATGTTTCTTTCCTAAATGAAATTTAATTGAAGGCATGTTATTTTAGAGCTGTACCTAAATGTTAACTTATGTGAAAAAATATTATTTTCATAAAATGTTTTGAAAATTTACATCTTTAAATAAAATAGCAAAATTATTAAGACAATATTTTTAACCTCACAGTAGAAATGCATTTGGTCCTACAGATTTTCCCCTTTCATAAAGCACTGTTTATTAAACAAAAATGTTGGTTAATTCAACAATTCAAGATTGTTGAACTATTCTCCACTTCATAAACTTAAAATTGCGAAGTCATCTCTCCAAAATTATATTTCTAATAAATACAATCATTACCCAAATTATTCTTATAGAGCATTTAAATTAAAATTCCAACACTTTTTTTTCTGAACTCAATATCTATCTAAGAAGCAAACATTTCTTCTTTTTATTTCACCTTAAAGTATTCAGCAAAGTACTGTAGTTAAACTACCAAAAGATAATTATAGCTGGTATTTTATATGTTTTATAATGTCAGCATTTTTCAAATTATTTTTTTTCTTAACAGCAACTTTAATTTGTACTGATTTTCAAATATGCGCAGATTTAAATTGAACAAGTTAAAAAAAGCAGTACTGGTTTAAACAAGAAGCAAAATGCAAAACCTGGGAAAGCAAAAACTGTTACAACTACCTCAGAGGTGACAGGAAGAATTGAAAGAGACCCTTGCTTTTGCCAGTAATAGGCACATTGCATGCCATTTTTTACACTAAGTTCAGAGGAATATTTTTCTTTTAAATTGTCATATCAAATAAGTAAGTTGAACATAAGAAATAATTTATATTACTCAAGCTAAAATTAGCTATGGAATAGCAATGTGATATTGCTTAGGATGGCATGTGGCTAATGGAAAATATGGTAATGGATGTATCTTGAGTGTCACTTCTAGTCTAAATTCAGTTTACTAAATAATCACAATAATAATTCCCTTCTGTTTTCTCACCACCAGCTTCTTCTTCTTATGCTTTATTTTCGCATTGTTTCAGAAGCATTGCTTCTATTTATAAAACCTCAAATGTCATATTTACATGTGACCTCAAAGAAGCATCAGAATTTATCTCCTTAAGAGATAATTATTGATGATATATTTTCAGCATTTTCCTGATAAGATGTTATATCTAATGTTCACTTTTTAGTGTGGGTATGCAGAACAAAAAGGCAAGGGAGACAGATGTTGAGTTACAGTTAATGTAAGTCATTTGGGAGTAGAGTGGGGGAAGAAAGGGAATATCTTTGAAGGAGCTGATTCCAAATTAACAAAGATATCCAAATGCTTAAGGCTCCTGACCTGCTTTGCTTAACAAAGTCTCAGATTACATCTTTTTGAGTGATGTAAAAATAAAAACTAAAGCCTTTTTAATTATAACTTATAATGTGTTGGTAAACTTAAAAGTTAGGAATCGTGTTCACTTATAGATATTAATTAGTATGATTTTCCAAGAGATAAAATTAAGGAGAAAGAGGTTATCAGCTTTATTTTAAAAACAGAATAGACATCAACTATTTGGCATTGAGTTTGGGAATAAAAACTGTTCCTTTAAGAAATACATGGTAATTTTCTGCCTCTACCAGCTAACGTCAATTTTATCTATTGATTATATTTTACTGTTTGATTTTTTTCATCAAAGATAGTCTCATCTTCATATATACCTTACTTTTACTATCAGATATGAGAATGAGATCTAAAATTTATTGGACATTAATTTACATGACAGATGCTGTAGAGTCTTTATCTTATTTGGTTCTCAAAACAACCTATCTGGGTAAATAGTGTGAATTTCATTCTACAGTCAAATATGTTGAAGCTCAGAAGATTCAAGTAAGCTGTTCCTAAGTATAGCTAATGAATGCTGGAGACAGAATTTGAACCTGCTACTACTACTTAATTCTAACAACTATTCTCAATACAGCAGATGTTCTTCAACGAATTTCATCTGTTAAATTGCTGCTCACCTTTGCCTTGATTCTATATTTATTGTTCATTATTTCTATAGTCTTAGAACCCATTACACTTCTAGAAGTGGTTTTTCTAAGAAGATTCTTCTTTTGCAGTAGGTACTCATCTGAAAATAACTAATACTTTTATAACTTTCTTATTTGAATAATTTAAAAATAAATTTATATTTATACTGAAATATTTATTTTAGATTATATATTTTAATTTTTATATATTTGTATATTCTAATTTATATTATAATGTATTTTTGCTTTATATTTAAGTTGTTTTAGGCAACATGGGCCCACATCAGCTACAGGTGTGAACATTTATGTAACACCTTCCTTGCAACAGTAACGTGCTAGGTGCCAGGGTTATAGAGTATATCAGCCAGGGTTCTCCAGAGTAACAGAATCACTCATACACACATGCACACACACACACACACACCCTTCCAATAGGGTATAAATGTTATTCATATTAATATTATGTATAAAATATTTACTATAAGGAATGTGTTCACATGATGATGGAGGTTGTGAAGTCCCACTATCTGCCTTCTATAAGCTGGAGACCCAGTATAGCCATGGTGTGGTTAAAAGTTCTAAGATTTGGAGAGCTGATGTTACAGATTTCAGTCCTACTCTGAAGGCCTGAGAATCAGCGGTGCCAAGGGCAGGAGAAGACCAATCTTTCAGCTCCATCAGTCATGGAATGGATGATGCCCACCCATATGGAGGAGAGTCATCTGCTTTACTCTGTTCACTGGTCCAAACACTAATCTTTTTGGAAATACTCTCACAGACACACTCATAAATGATGGGTTGGGGCTCACAAGCTAATACCCCAAAATATGGTGCTTTGACATACTAAAGAAAACTTCAAGGGCTCTCTGATCTCCTTGTCTCCTGCCATCTATGAAACTGAAGTTTCTTTATCTGCCTAAGATTCAGACCTAACAAGGAGAATAATTGTTTTTTTCTTCCCCTTGGTATACACCAAGATTGTAACTACACCTGAACACTTTCACAAGATGTCATCTCTGTTTCCTGATCCATTTATTCTCCAGTAAGCCCCTCAACAGAATTCCTCTTTTCCTTTCTCCTCCCATAACCTGTGTTGCCAGGATGATATATAAGCTTCTGACCTCTGTTGGGGGTGGGGGAATTATCACTTTGTGATTCTCCTCTGTACCCATTAAATAATTTGTATGCCTTTTGTCCGGTTAATTTGCCTTTGTGTGTTGATTTTTCAGTGAACCTTCGAAGGGTGAAGGTGAAGTTTTTCTGTTGACCCCTACAAATGTTTAACTAGATATTTGGCCTAGTCAAGTTGACACAGAAAATCAACCATCACACAGAATAATTACTGTCTCTTCCATCCAAAATCTCCCAGGTCCTCCAGTAAAAGTAGTCATACAAGTAGTAATTATTGGTGTCATGGGATTGAATTGCAACAGAGATCCTAATCAAATACAAAACATACACTGATTTAACCATCCAGAACTCAGAATATACACAGTGCAGGAAGGAACAGCAGCATTCATGGATTTAGTGAATTCATCTCATCAAGCACCTTCTATATGCTAACACATTTTATTAATAAAATAATGCAATAGGTATTGCAAGCTTTCAGATCAGTGGAAGTTAATTAAGGCTTTGCATAGACAAAGTCATAGGACAATAAAAAAAAGTAGGGTATTTTTAAAAACTTGAGTAGAGCAACATTCTTGGAGTACTGAGTGAATGCAAAGGACCAAGAGTCTATAGAGTTTGGTTAGGATATGATATACTTGAGTTCTGTGCTATGGGGTTTTTGGGCTTAGTCCTGAAGGAAGTGGGAAGAGTTTTGATGATTTTAACAGACAATATTGTTGCTGTATCTTTTGTCATTTGAAAGCAGGACCTTATCTTCAAGACTTGGGCAGAAGTCCCTAGATAGCCAACTATAAGAAACAGCCAATCCTCTGGCATTTGCTCTGAACTGTTGGCTTACTTGCCCACTAAACTCACGATTATATTTCTGTGGCCTTCAGATTAACTGCCATGGTGCTCTGAGTACTGAAAGCTTACCTAGCCCTCCTCTCTACACGGCTTCTGGTCCCGGTTTACTGATATTGACACCTTTATTCAGATCACTATATAGTCCCATGCTTCTAGTGGCTTCTGCAAAGCAAGCACTTTCACCCAGTCTCAGATTGTGAAATTCTGACCATCTGAGCTAGTCTCAATAGCTTTTTAGGAAATAACATCAGCCGTTTATTCAGAGGTCCTGATACTCAGCATCCTCTGCCCATTACCAGTGCTGGGAGAATGGATGGAATGACATCCACTTCTAGTGATCTGCCCTAGGCAAGATAATTGAATCACGGTATAAGAACACAAAACCATATATTAAGTAGTTTTCACAGCTCAACAAAATTGAGGACAGAATTAATAAGTTTGTATCTGCACACATCCTGGGAGAAACAGAGCTTGAATCAGTGCTACTTTGACCTCTTCTGAGAGTCAAGGGAAATTTCAGACTAAAGTGGGGAGGGTAGATGGTGGTGATAGCCCCTTTTCCTCCTCCAGGTTAGAATTTTCCAGGCTGAACTAATAGAATAGTGATCTTCACAGTGTGACTCAGAGTCAGAAAAAGAGACTCCGTTTAAGTGATGCTCAAAGATAAACATGCAGGAAATTAAAGCTGACAATGTGAAATGGCCATTCTTCCAGCATTTTCTTTTCATTCTTCTTTTAGATATTTTGCCTGGGCCCAGACTACCTTTCCTCACCGTCTGTAATAAAGCAGGTCAGAGGGGCTGTGACTGAAGAGGAGGTGGGGCTTTCCATGTTCAAAAGAAATTAAAGGAGGTACATACAGATAGACGGAGGTATGAGAAAGGACGCCCAGTAGGATCTTTGCTACATGGGAATTGAGGCAAATTGAATTATAAGGGGTGTCCTCCTAATGTTCACATTATCCTGAAATGAGACCCGAGTTTACATGATTCATAGTTTTTCATTTGTCTGTGAGTGTATGAACACTGGTGAACATGGAAATGAATCACTTTCCCCATCACTAATTACTACAAATATCTTCATGATTGGTATCAGATGAGATTCTCCTAAATCTTATTTGTCCAGGACAGTTCTGTTTATGTGCGTCGGCCCAGTGTGTTTAGTACCATGCCATCATTCTTAAAAAAGTCACAATAGGCTGAAAAATTATAAGGTCACCTTAGTATTAAGAACTAATCAGAAAGTCTCATACAGTATCAATGACTGGGTACCAGTAAAGGTAGATATTTTCTTAATCTTTAGTCACACTTCCCATCCGGATAAGTGGTGTTGAGCCAGTTTCTCAAGTCCTTCTTTGCCTTCTCTTTATCAGAGAAATCAGAGTAGGTAGTCACCTTCCTCTTATAAACAGCTAGTCTACCTGGATATAGCATTTGGGTATAGTATTACTCTCCACCACTCCAAGGAAATATATTTGACAGCCAGAAGCAGGGGCCACATTATCTTTCTGTCACCAGGGCCCAGCACTGAGCATGTAACATTCTTGAGATATGCCTTGATCTCATTATGCCATCAGGAGTCTGGTGCTGTGGCCCCAAATGCTAAAATGTGCCATAGAATCTATCTCCTTACTTAGTAGCTGGAGTGAAGGCTTGAGCATCCCAAGCTCAAGTTCAGGAACAACAAAACAAAAATGTGGGTGAAAGTTGAGAGACAGGGACAGGCTTGTTCAATCAATCAAGGAAGGGACAAATTCATTCAAGTCAGAAAGGGAGTCTCCTGTCAAAGAAAAATTGTACTGGACAGAGTTAGGCGGCCAGGAAGACTTTATTCAAGACTATTGTAATAGGGGTCAAGACTGTTGCAATCTGAGAAAGAAATTGAGCTCAACTCTACTAAAATAAAATGCAGGAGAACTTTTGAATGCTGGACTGAGCTGAAGGAAAAAGTACTTGGAAGACCTCAGGGGGGAGGTTGGCCAATGTGATAAGGCCGTTTTTCTTGCTAATTGGTGCTTATCAAAGTTAGGCTCTTACTCTCCCAGATAGGGAGATAGGGGCACTGTTTTCTTAATGATTGCATTTCAAAGGGATGGCTCCTAGGTCCTTGAGAAAGACTTTTCTGGCTTATAGATTTACATCTCAAAGAAGCAGAGAAAAAAAATTTCTATTTTAAATGCTCCAAGAAAAGGGGAAAAATTAGTTAAGCAGAGGGGAACAGGAAGGGAAGGCAATCTCGGTTATGCCTCCACTCTCCGAAAAAAAATGCATCTGTGTTTAAGACTACAGGACCAGAGGGAAGAACCTCAAAGCTTAAAGTGCAGATGAGGCACAGGGAACCATGAAACTCTGAGATTGGACAGTCCAGAGAAGAAGAGAGCTTCTGGGCACGTATCTCTGCTTTAGAAATGATTTCTACTCATATTCTTCCACGAGCAAATAAGCAACCTGATAGTCACCTATCAGGTGACTGTAGAAAGAGAGAAAGTGTTGAAAAGACTGTAGAAGAGAGGGACTGTGTGTAGGAGTGCATGGGTTGTAAGGAATGCTTGCTAATGACAAAGAGGCTGGTCAATTTTAGTCAAGTTAGAATGCTCAGAAGAGATTTGCTTATCAGCCTTGCTTTTTTACAAATTCCCAAAACCCTAAAAACTTTTTTCCTTTTCCTGGAGCGGCAGTATCAGCAGCAATTGTGTTTACTACCGCTACTCCAGACATGCTGAATCAGAAATTTTGAGGTTGAGGTCCAGCAATGTGTTTTAACAAGCCCTACAGGTGATTCTGATGCACTCTCATGTTTGAAACACTGCCTACCTAGATGACAAGTGTAACGTTGAGGTCTATTTTTTACTGCGTTCGATATATTTTTGATAATTGATTATGGGGAAAGTATTATAACTCATTTAGGCCTGGAGCTGCTGTTGGAACTGATTGTTATGTATGGAAACTCCAGCAGAGCAGACTTTGAAAAACAGATTGATAACAATTAACTCTAAGCACCAGTGATTAACCTTAAGTAGCCTAGGCTGCTCCCCGAGGAGCCACAATTTACTCAGAGCCTAAGAAGTTGTAGCTATTTAGCATGTAGATTGGTTCAAGAACAAACATTTTTCTATTTCTAAGATTCTATTGTTGTGGCTTCTGTCACTTGCTCTTACTTTTTCTTTCTTAGTGAAAGCACAAAGTTGAGAGGAAGGATCCTTGAAAATAAAGGATACTGAATCCCCACTAACTGTTAGGCAGTTCATATACATATCTTATTTAACTGATGAGGTAACTGACTCTCAGATTGGTTCAGTAGTAAACCCAGATGAACAAGCACAGATGTAAAGCTTTGTCTAACTTCTAAGCTCATACTAACTCATGGAGGATATAATAGGATTAAAAACCTCTCCATCCTACAACAAAATAATAATTCCATGTAACAACATGAGGAGTGCTAGTCAAACCATTGAACCTGTCCTGTAGTAACTCCCAACTCCCCTTTTGAGCTTAAAATAAAAATATATATATATTTTTTTACCCCCC
>PVKP010032939.1:0-18497 GCA_004027715.1 Plecturocebus donacophilus | reverse complement strand
GATCACATATCCAGCCAAACTAAGTTTTACAAGCCAAGGAAAAATAAAATTTTTTGTGAACAAGCAAGAACTCAGAGACTTCATTATCACCAGGCCTGTTTTGCAACAACTTCTGAAAGAAGCACTATATACAGAAACGAACAACCAGCGTCAGTTATCCTAAAAACTTATCAAAAAGTAAAGAATATTACAACAATGAAGAATTTACATCAACTAACGGGAAAAAACAGCTAGTTAGACTTAAATAACAGTATTAAATTCACATATATCAATATTAAGCCTAAACTTAAAGGGATTAATGCCCCAATCAAAACGTACACTTAGACAAACTGAATAAAAAGTTAAAACCCATTGGTACGCTGTATTCAGACCTTTCTTATAGGCAAGGATACACAAAGACTTAACATAAAGGGATGGAGGTAGATCTACCAACCTAATGCAAAGGAAAAAAAGAAACAGATTTGAACTCAGACCTGGAACAAGCAAATTTAATAAATATTTACAGAACCTACCACCCCATATCCACAAAACATATATTTTTTTCAATATTATATCATACCTATTCTAAAAGTGATCATATAATAGGAAATAAATCACTTTTTAGTAATTGCAGAAGCATTTCACAGATTTAAATGAAATCCTGAGCAATAGAGCAAGATTCTCGTTCTCTCTCCCTCCTTCTCTTTCTTTCTTTTTTCTCTTTTATTCTACTTCTTTCTTTCTCAAAAAAAAAAGAAAATGCTGAGTATATACTATTTGCCAGGCATTGTAAAAAAAAAAAAAAAAGAAACAATCATTAGAGTGAACCAGCAATCAACAGAAAAGGAAAAAAGTTTTGCAATCTACCCATCTGACAAAGGACTACCATCTAGAATCTACAAAGAACTAAAGCAGATTTACGAGAAACAAACAAACAAACCCATTCAAAAGTGGGTGAAGGATATGAACAGACACTTTTCAAAAGAAAACATATATGAAGCCAACAAACTTGAAAAAATGCTCGTCATGACTGGTAATTAGAGAAATGCAAATCAAAATTACATTGAGATACCATCTCACACCACTTAGAATGGCGATCATTAAAAAATGTGGAGACAACAGATGCTGAAGAGAATGTGGAGAAATAGGAACACTTTTACACTGTTGGTGGGAGTGTAAATTAGTTCAACCATTGTGGAAGACAGTGTGGCGATTCCTCAAGGACCTAGAAATAGAAATTCCATTTGACCCAGCAATCCCATTACTGGGTATATATACAAAGGATTATAAATCGTTCTACTATAAGGACACATGCACAAGAATGTTCATTGCAGCACTGTTTACAATAGCAAAGACCTGGAACCAACCCAAATGCCCATCAATGATAGACTGGACAGGGAAAATGTGACACATATACACCATGGGATACTATGCAGCCATAAAAAACGATGAGTTCGTGTCCTTTGTAGGGACATGGATGAAGCTGGAAACCATCATTCTCAGCAAACTGACACAAGAACAGAAAATCAAACACCTCATGTTCTCACTCATAGGTGGGTGTTGAACAATGAGAACACATGGACACAGGGAAGGGAGCATCACACACTGGAGTCTGTTGTGGGGAAATGGGGGGGGACAGTGGGGGGTGGGGAGTTGGGGAGGGATAACATGGGGAGAAATGCCAGATATAGGTGATGGGGATGGAGGTAGCAAACCACATTGCCATGTATGTATCTATGCAACAATCCTGCATGTTCTTCACATGTACCCCAGAACCTAAAGTGCAATAAAATAAAATAAAGAACAAAACTGGAGGAATCACCTTACCTGACTTCAAATTATACTATAGAGCGACAGTAACCAAAGTGGCATGGTACTGGTATGAAAATAGAAAGACAGACCAATGGAATGGAATAAAGAATGCAGAAATATATCCATACATCTACAGTGAATTCATTTTCGACAGAGGCTCCAAGAACATACATTGAGGAAATAACAATTTCTTTAGTAATGGTGACGGGAAAATTGGATATTCATAGGCAGAGTGACACTAGACCCCTATCTCTCACCATATACAAAAATCAATTCAAAATGGATTACAGAATTAAGTGTAAACCCTCAAACTATGAAATACTACGAGAAAATACTGGGGAAACTTTACAGGACACTAGACTAGGCAAAGACTTTTTGAGCAGAATTATCCCACAAGCACAGGCAACCAAAGCAAAAATGTCAAAAATGACAAAGCAAAAAAGACAAAATGCTCCTGCACAGCAAAGGCCATAGTCAACAAAGTGGAGAGACAACCCACAGAATGGGAGAAAATATCTGCAAACTATGCATCTGACAAGGGATTAATAACTGAAATATGTAAGGAGCTGAAACAACTCTGTAGGAAAAAATCCAATTTAAAAAATGGGCAAAAGATCTGAAAAGACATTTCTTGAATACATACAAACAGCAAACAGGTAGATAAAAAGGTGCTCGACATCAATGATCATAAGAGAAATGCAAAGCAAAACTACAATCAGATATTATCTCATTCCAGTTAAAGTGGCTTTTATTCAAAAGGCAATAACAAATGCTGGTGTGGATGTGGAGAAAAGGGACTCCTTATACACTCTCAGTGGGAATGTAAATTAGTAAAACCACTATGAAGAACAGTTTGGAGGTTCCTCAAAAAACTAAAAATAGACCTATTATACCATCTAGCAGTGTCACTCCTAAGTATATTCCTAAAAGAAAGAAAATCAGTATACCAAAGAGGTATCTTCACTCCCATATTTATTGCCGCACTATTCACAACAGCCAAGATTTGGAAGTAACCTCAATGTCTAGTAACAGATGAACAAACAAAGAAAATATAGTATATACATACAATGGAATACTATTCCATCATAAAAAAAGAATGAGATTCTGTCATTTGGAACAACATGGATGGAACTGGAGGTCATTATATTAGGTATAATAAGCCAGGCAAAGAAAGACAAAAGGCGTATGTTCTCACTTATTTGTGGAAGCTAAAACTTAAAACAGTTGAACTCATGGAGATAGAAGCATAGTTATCTTCTTTCTGGGAAGCTGGAAAGGGTACTGGAAGAGGACTGTTGGGAAAATGGGGTATGCATATGCATAATGAAACTAGACCCCTATCTTTCATCATATGCAAAAGCCAGTACAGCCTCTGGTTGTACTAATTTACATTCCCACCAAGGGTACACAAGAGGTCTCTCTTCTCTACATCCTCACTAGCATTTGTTACTGCCTATCTTTTGGATAAAAGTCATTTTGACTGGAAATGGTGGGGAGGTGGGAAGTGGGGGTGATTAATGGGTACAAAAACTAGTTTGAAAGAATAAAAATACCTAGTATTTGTTACTACAACATGGTGATACAGTAAAATAATTTAATTGTTCATTTAAAAATAACTAAATGAATATAACTGGATTGTTTGAAATACAAAGGGTAAAAGCTCGAGGTAATGGATAACCTATTTACCCTGATGTGACTACTATGCATCACATGCTTGTAACAAAATAGCTCATGTGGCCAGGCACAGTAACTCATGCCTGTAATCTCAGTACTTTGGGATTCCAAGGCACGCGGATCACTTGAGCTCAGGAATTCGAGACCAACCTGGGCAACACAGTGAATCCCCATCTCTACAAAAAAACACCAAAATTACCCAGATGTGGTGGCACATGCCTGTAGTCCCAGCTACTCAAGAGACTAAGTCAGGATAATCACTTAAGACTGGCAGGTGGAGGCTGCAGTGAGCCGAGATCACACCGTTACACTCCAGCCTGGGTGATGGAAGTGAAACTCTGTCTAAAAATAACAAAACCTTATGTAACTCAAATATATTCATCTACTATGGACTAGAAACATTAGAAATTAAAATTTTTTTATTTTTATTTTTTATTGTATTTGGACTCTGGGGTACATGTGCACATCCTGTATCTTGCAGGATTGTTGCATAGGTACATACATGCCATGGTGGTTTGCTGTCTCCATCCCGACCCCTGACCATTGCCTACATCAGGCATTTCTCCCAGTGTTATTCCTCCCCATCCTCCCTGCCCCTCTTGCTGTCCCTCTTCTCCCCTCTCCGACCTAGCCCTGTAAGTGTTGTTCCCTTCACTGTGCCCAAGTGTTCTCATTGTTCATCACCCACCTATGAGTGAAAACATGCAGTGCTTGGTTTTCTGTTCTTGTGTTAGTTTGCTGAGAATCATGGTTTCTAGATTCATCCCTGTCTCTACAAAGGACACAAACTCATCGTTTTTTATGGCTGTATAGTATTTCATGATGTATATGTGCCACATTTTCCCTGTCCGGTCTATCATTGATGGGCATTTGGGTTGGTTCCAAGTCTTTGCTATAGTAAACAGTGCTGCAGTGAACATATGTGTGTATGTGTCCTTATAGTAGAATGATTTATAATCCTTTGGGTATATACCCAGTAATGGGATTGCTGGGTCAAATTGAATTTCTATTTCTAAATCCTTGAGGAATCGCCACACTGTCTTCCACAATGGTTGAACTAATTTACACTCCCACCAACAGTGTAAAAGTGTTGCTATTTCTCCACATTCTCTTCAGCATCTGTTGTCTCCAGATTTTTTAATGATCACCATTCTAAATTGTGTGAGATGGTATCTCAATGTGGTTTTGATTTGCATTTCTCTAATGACCAATATGATGAGCATTTTTTCATATGATTGTTGGCCGCATATTTATCCTCTTTTGAAAAGTGTCTGTTCATATCCTTCACCCACTTTTGAATGGGTTTGTTTTTTTCTTGTAAATCTGCTTTACTTCTTTGTAGATTCTGGATAGTAGCCCTTTGTCAGATGGGTAGATTGCAAAAATTTTTTCCCATTCTGTTGGTTGCTGATTTACCATAATGATTGTTTCTTTTGCTGTGCAGAAACTCTTAGGTTTAATTAGATCCCATTTGTCTATTTTGGCTTTTGTTGCCATTGCTTTTGGTGTTTTAGTCATGAAGTCCTTGCCTGTGCCTATGTCCTGAATGGTGTTGCCTAGGTTTTCTTCTAGTGTTTTTAAGGTGTTAGTTCTTAGAGTTCAATCTTTAATCCATCTGGAGTTAATTTTTGTACAAGGCGTAAGGAAGGGGTCCAGTGTCAGCTTCCTGCACATGACTAGCCAGTTTTCCCAACACCATTTATTAAACAGGAATCCTTTCCCCATTGCTTGTTTTTGTCCTGTTTGTCAAAGATCAAATGATTGTAGACGTGTGGCATTGTTTCCAAGGCCCCTGTTCTGGTCCACTGGTCTCTATCACTGTTTTGGTACCAGTACCATGCTGTTTTGATTACGGTAGCCTTGTAGTATAGTTTGAAGACAGTTAGCATGATGCCTCCAGCTTTGTTCTTTTTGCTTAGAATTGACTTGGCTATGTGGGTTCTCTTTTGGTTCTATATCAAGTTTAAAGTGGTTTTTTCCCGTTCTGTGAAGAAGGTCAATGGTAGCTTGATGGGGATAGCATTGAATCTACAAATTACTTTGGGCAGTATGGCCATTTTCACAATATTGATTCTTCCTAACCATGAGCATGGAATGTTTTTCCTTCTGTTTGTGTCCTCTCTTATTTCCTTGATCAGTGGTTTGTAGTTCTCCTTGTAGCAATTTTAAATAGGAGTTTGCACATGATTTGGCTCTCTGTTTGTCTGTTATTGGTGTATAGGGATGCTTGTGATTTCTGCACATTGATTTTGTGTCCTGAGACTTTGCTGAAGTTGCTTATCAGCTTAAGGAGATTTTCGGCTGAGACAATGGGGTCTTCTAAATATATAATCATGTTGTCTGCAAATAGGGACAATTTGACTTCTTTTCCTAATTGAATGCCCTTTATTTCTTTTTCTTGCCTAATTGCTCTGGCTAGAACTTCCAATACTATATTGAATAGGAGTGGTGACAGAAAGCATTCTTGTCTAGTGCCAGTTTTTAAATGGAATGCTTCTAGCTTTTGCCCATTCAGTATAATATTGGCTGTGGGTGTCTCGTAAATATTTATTGTTTTGAGATATGTTCCCTCAATACCTAGTTTATTGAGAGGTTTTAGCATAAAGCGCTGTTGAATTTTGTCGAAGGCCTTCTCTGCATATATTGAGATAATCATGTGATTTTTGTCTTTGGTTCTGTTTTTGTGGTGAATTACATTTATAGATTTGTGTATGTTGAACCAGCCTTGCATCCCCGGGATGAAGCCTACTTGATTGTGGTGGATAAGCATTTTGATGTGCTATTGGATTCGGTTTGCCAGTATTTTATTGAAGATTTCTGCATCAATGTTCATCATGGATATTGGTCTGTAGTTTTCTTTTTTCGTTTTGTCTCTGTCAGTTTTCGGTATCTGGATGATGTTGGTCTCATAGAAAGAGTTAGAAAGGATTTCCTCTTTTTGTATTGTTTGGAATACTTTCAACAGCAATGGTACCAGCTCTTCTTTGTATGTGTGGTAGAAATTGGCTGTGAACCCATCTGGACCTTGAATTTTTTTGGTTGGTAGGCTATTAATTACTGCCTCAACTTCAGACCTTGTTACTGGTCTATTCAGGGTTTCAACTTCTTCTTGGCTTAGTCTTGGGAGTGTGCAAGTGTCCAGGAATTTACTAATTTCTTCCAGACTTACTGGTTTATGTGCATAGAGTTGTTTGTAGTAATCTCTGATGGTAGTTTGTATTTCTGAGGAATCAGTGATCTCCCCTTTTTCGTTTTTTATTGCATCTATTTGATTCTTTTCTTTCTTATTAGTTTAGCTAGCAGTCTATTTTGTTGATCTTTTCAAAAAACCAACTTCTGGATTTATTGATTTTTTTGAATTTTTTTTTTGTGTGTGTGTCTCTATATCCCTCAGTTCTGCTCTGATCTTAGTTTATTTCTTGTCTTCTGCTTGCTTTTCAGTTTTTTGTTTTTTTTTTTTATCTTGCTCCTCTCTTTCAATTTTGACGATAGGGTGTCTATTTTAGATCTTTCCTTGTTTCTCGTGTGGGTATTTATTGCTATAAATTTCCCTCTAGACACTGCTTTAAAGGCGTCCCATAGGATCTGGTACATTGTGTCTTCATTCTCATTGGTTTCAAAGAACATTTTTATTTCTGCCTTCATTTCATTGCTTATCCATTCGTCATTCAGGAGCAAGTTGTTCAGTTTCCATGTGATTGTGCAGTTTTGAGTGCTTTTCTTGCTTTTCTTAATCTTGAGTTCTAATTTGATTGTACTGTGGTCTGAGAGACTGTTATGATTTCCATTCTTTTGCATTGCTGCGGAGTGATTTACTTCCAAGTATGTGGTCAATTTTGGAGTAAGTGCAATGTGGTGCTGAGAACAATGTGTATTCTGTGGATGTGTGGTGGAGAGTCCTATAAATGTCTATTAGGTTCGCTTGGTCCAAGTCTGCATTCAAGTCCTGGATATCCTTGTTGACTTTCTGTCTCGTTGATCTGTCCAATATTGTCAGTGGAGTGTTAAAGTCTCCCACTATTAATCTGCAGGAGTCTAAGTCTCTGTAGGTCATTAAGAACTTGCTTTATGCATCTGGGTGCTCCTGCATTAGTTACATGTATATTTAGGATAGTTAGCTCTTCTTGCATTGATCCTTTTACCATTATGTAATGCCCTTCTTTGTCTCTTTTGATCTTTGTTGGTTTAAAGTCCATTTTATCAGAGACTGGGATTGCTATCCCTGCTTTTTTTTTGCTCTCCATTTCCTTGGTAAATCTTCTTCCATCCCTTTATTTTGAGTCTATGTGAGTCTTTGCATGTGAGATGGGTCTCCTGAATACAGCATACTGATGGGTCTTGACTTTTTATCCGGTTTGCCAGTCTGTGTCTTTTGATTGGGGTGTTTAGGCCTTTTACATTCAACATCAATAATGTTACATTTGAATTTGATCCTGCCATTTTGTTACTGGCTGGTTGTTTTGCCCATTAGTTGATGTGGCTTCTTCACTGCATCATTGTTCTTTACCATTTGGTACATTTTTGCAGTGGCTGGTACTGGTTGTTCCTTTCTCTGTTTAGTACTTCCTTCAGTAGCTCTTGTAAGGCAGGTCTTGTAGTGATGAAATCTCTCAGCAATTGCTTGTCCGTAAAGGATTTTATTTCTCCTTCACTTATGAAGCTTAGTTTGGCTGGATATTAAATTCTGGGTTGAAAGTTATTTCCTTTAAGGACGTTGAATATTGCCCCCCACTCTCTTCTAGCTTGTAGGGTTTCTGCCAAGAGATCCACTGTGAGTCTCATGGTCTTTCCTTTGTGAGTGACTCAACCTTTCTCTCTGGCTGCCCTTAAGAGTTTTTCCTTCATTTCAACCCTGGTGAATCTGACAATTATGTGCCTTGGGGTTGCTCTTCTTGAGGAATATCTTTGTGGTGTTCTCTGTATTTCCTGGATTTGAATGTTGGCCTGCCATGTTAGGTTGGGGAAGTTCTCTTGGATAATATCTTAAAGAGTGTTTTCCAACTTGGATTCATTCTTCCTGTCACATTCAGGTATGCCGATCAAGCGTAGATTAGGTCTTTTCACATAATACCACAGTTCTTGGAGGCTTTGTTCATTTCTTTTCACTCTTTTTTCTTTAATCTTGCCTTCTCATTTTATTTCATTGATTTGATCTTCTATCTCTGATATCCTTTCTTCTGCTTGATCGATTCAGCTGTTGAAACTTGTGTATGCCTCATGAAGTTCCTGTGCTGTGTTTTTCAGTTCCATCAAGTCGTTTATGTTCTTCTCTAAGCTGGTTATTCTAGTTAGCATTTTGTCTAACCTTTTTTCAGTGTTCTTAGTTTCTTTGCATTGGGTTAGAACATGGTCTTTTAACTCAGAGAAGTTTGTTATTACAGACCTTCTGAGGTCTACTTCTGGCAATTAGTCAAATTCATTCTCTATCTTTTTTTGTTCCCTTGATGGTGAGCAGTTGTGATCCCTGGGAGGAGAAGAGGTGTTCTTTTCTTTGATGGTTTCATCCTTTTTGCGCTATTTTTTTCCCATCTTCGTGGATTTATCTCCCTTTGATCTTTGAAATTGGTGATTTCCAGAGGAGTTTTTGAGTGGACGTTTTTTCTGTTGAGGTTGGAGCTATATCTTTTTTCGCCTGTAGAGGGTGTTGCTGGGCTCTCCTGGATTCAGTCAGGTTGTTGGGTGGGTGGCCCTTCCCTGGAGTTTGAAGCAGGTGAGATTGGCCCCACCTTCCCAATGGTGTCTCTCCCAGAGCTGGATCTTCCTGGTTGGAGTCAAACTAGTGTATTTGCTGCCAAGCTCTCTAGTGAGGGCTTCAGTCTGAGTTCTGTGGGGGTGGGGCCTGCCAGGCCTTATGGTCTGTTTCCCTGCTTTCAACTCTGCCTCCCTCTGGGGGATGGTCCGTTCGCTGGCCTTAGTCCAAACTTCCGCCCAGGTCTGTGCACCGCGCCTGGTGGGATCCACTGCTCAGATTTGCATCGACAACTCACGGCAACCCACAGTCTGACAGGGCTCTCATGGACCGTGGGTTGTAGGAGGGATGAGGTAAGGACAGGACCCGAATCGGAGCACCAAGGGGGTGAGGTCCCCCAACCCTCTGAGCCGGCTGCAAATTTCAGGTGGGTAAGTGCCACCCTCCCCATCTTGATTTACCCCCCTGGGTGGCTCTCACCCTTTGGCTTCTTTCCTGGGCTATTTTCAGTGGCCTATCAGTCCCACCAAAACGAACCCAGCACCTCATTTGGAATTTCGAAGTCCTCTAGCCCTCTGCGTCTCATTCGCTGGAAGCTACATTCTGGTGTTGCCTTCTCGCAGCCATCTTGGCGCACTCCCTCCAGAAATTAAAATTTTTTTAACAACTGGGCTGAGCATGGTAGCTCATGCCTGTAATCCCAGTACTTTGGGAGGCCAAGATGAGTTGATCATTTGAGGCAAGAGTTCAAGACCAGCCTGGCCAACATGGTGAAACCCTGTCTCTACTAAAAATATTTTAAAAATTAGCCAAGTGTAGTGGTGAGCACCTGTAATCCCAGCTACTCGGGAGGCTGAGGCAGGAAAACTGCTTTAACCCGGAAGGCAGAGGTTGCAGGGAGCTGAGATCGTGACAAAAGAATGAGACTCCATCTCAAAAAAAAAAAAAATCCCATATAAATAGTAAGAATAGTAACTAACATTTGTTGAATGCTTATTGTGGGCTAAACACGGCACACAAAGCACTGTACAAATCATGTCTCATTCAATCCTCACAATAACTGTCTGCAGCAGATGCTACTATGAGCTACATTTTACACATGTGGGAATGGAAGAATAGAGAAGTTAACCCACAGTCAATAAGAAATCAACCAATGGTTTGAAGCTGGGCAGGCTGACCTTCCAGAATACACATGCTTTATAACAAGTTTCACCCTGGATTAAGCACTTGAACTGGACTTCAGCCACAATGGTCTCAGCAAGACATGTAAACTTTTAGCAGTGGACTCAAAATGCTGTATGCATAATGACTGAACAATAAAACAAAACAACCCAATGAAACCTCAACTTACAAGTCAACATGCTGTGTACCAACAAAAAGTAGAAAAATGTATATTAACATATACTGCCTTTGACTGATCTAGATTTTATTTCAAATATCACCCTCATTATGAAACACACTCACAAATGTTTCCAGTAATGCATCTGTTATTATTTGAACTACATCTTGTGCATGAGTGCCAGCTAGTGGGATGCTCTCTATTTTGCCTTCTGTGTGTCTGGCAAGCAGCAGGGCTGGAAGAGTTGCAGCATATTTGTTTGACCTATGGAGAAAGGTAGTATTAAAATTCACAATCAAAATATAGCATGTCAA
This sequence comes from Plecturocebus donacophilus, assembly GCA_004027715.1. NCBI lineage: Eukaryota > Metazoa > Chordata > Mammalia > Primates > Pitheciidae > Plecturocebus > Plecturocebus donacophilus. Next base: position 7,690 of record PVKP010032939.1, on the reverse strand, counting down.
AAACATGAAAATTTAGGGTAGGAGGTCACAGTGCGAGGCAGAAAATGGGAAGTCCTACTGCTAAGGAAAAAAATGAACTCAATTTCCAGACAAACTTACACTCTATGACAACCTAGATTAAAAGAAAGCAACAGGTAGTAATCTATGACAAACTAGATTTTAAAAAAGCAACAAGGCAGTAATCTAGCCAGGTTTTTTTCTATACAACTTACTCAACAAGAAAATAAATAAGATCTGGAACACACTGAATGGGTCTCAACCTTTCTGGACTTGCTCATCACACTGCTAAATAAGAAAATGAGCATTTATGAGAAACCTACTATCTACCAGGCACTATACTAGGTATTTCAATTATGTTTTTATTTAACTTTCAGAACTAAAGGGGCCATTATGACCTCATTTTACAATGAGGAAATAGGGCTTAGAGAGTGATAAATGGCAGATACAGACTTCAAATGAGGTGTCCCTGACACAGAGTCTGTTCCTGACAGAGTCTGTACTCTCTCCACTAAAACAAGGGCCCAAATCCACCCTCCCACAATCCCTTTCACCATCTAAACCTAAAAGAAAATTATCTAAATAGGAAGAAAGCTTTGTGTAAAATTACTAGTGAAGTAGTCATGTATAATAACTTAATTCATGCCAGAACAAAGTATAGACATTATAACATCATAAGCATTAGTTGAGAGGCCAGTTTTCAGATCACTTAAAGGAGCCTCTTAGTTGACTAGTTGGTTATAAACACAACACACTCTGAGAAACTACTGGTCTAGCTCTTTGGACCACAGCTAAATGCACAATGACAGCAGAGTAGAAGATGGTGGGTGATTACCCATTGTCAGATGGACAGTCCTCATATTTCCCGTCACCAGTGTTCAAGATGAAAGATGTAAGCTTAGAAATTACAATTAGGAATTTATAGTCAGAAGGTTAAGACAAAACTACTGGGGTTTAGTAAGTACACCCAAACCTGAAAATGGGCCATAGAGGATGTGATGTGTATTAATAATAATCTCCAAATCTGCAGTTCAGTCCTTCATTCTACAGCAATAAAATATTTTGGCAGTCCACAGAAGTCCCATCTTCTACAGACAAGGTAATTTAAGAGGCTAAAAAAGCACTGATTTTTACACACACACACACACACACACACACACACGGGTAAATAAAAACTCAGATGCTCAAAAAGTAAAATTTCTCCCAAACTATGATAACTCCAAAGAACTCACATTGCAGGTAATAGAACACAAAGGGGGGCCGGGAGCAGTGGCTCACGCCTGTAATCCCAGCATTTTGGAAGGTCGAGGCAGGGGGATCACGAGGTCAGGAGATCGAGACTATCCTGGCCAACATGATGAAATCCCGTCTTTACTAAAACTACAAAACTTAGCCAGGCATGCTGGCATGTATCTGTAGTCCCAGCTACTCGGGAAGCTGAGGCAAGAGAATCACTTAAACCCAGGAGGCGGAGGTTGCAGTGAGCCAAGATCGTGCCACTGCTGACCCTCCAGCCCGATGACAGAGCAAGACTCCGTCTCAAAAAAAAAAAAAAAAAAGAATCCAAAGAGGATAATTTCTATAGGAGGATGGTGAAGTACAAATCCAAGATTGACCCATGGGACTTTGATCTAAAGTAAAAGAATATCTAAAGAATCTAAGGTACTTCTCAGGTGCTTTATTTCCCAGAAGGAAATATAAAATTTCTTTATATTGCTACCTTATTTTCCTGTATCAGCTGTATAAATGTAAGTAATTATTAGATAACATTATTTTGCATAATTTCTTCCTCCCTAAAATTAAAAGAGCAATAAACTTACAGCAGCAAAACATCTTCTTCAGAATAAATTCCAGTGATAACATATCCTTTTAGGTAATTTCCTGCTTCACTAAAATCTTCTTTTGCTGTAAATACATAGAGAAGACAAAAATCTGAAACCCTTATAATTATGTATGCTATTCAACTGATGAAGAGAGTTACAGATGGTAGCATTTCATTATTAATTACAAATATAAATATTTAAGTACAGATGCCTTATATAATTTGAGTGGTTCTAAAATAAATCTATATTCTCTTAATGACGTGGGATTACTAAGAAATGTTAATACAATATGGCTTCCAAAACAAATGTACTCTAAATATAATTTATAAGCTTTATAGCACTCTAATCATACAGTTACTGAATAAATACTTTTTGCCTTTTAGTTTACTCCTATGGCAGAGTAAATGGAAACAGCTATCTTATGTGTAGCCTAAAAAGAGAAGGAGGTATGTAAAATGCCATGCACATTATAACCACAAAATCTGAAAGTGTCTATATGCATAAAAAAGCAGAAGACTGAAAATTCTAGCCCTCTAACAGTGCCTGTGTTAGGGTTGTGCAATTATAAGAGATTCTGTGTCTTTTAAAAAACAATTCATACATTTTTTCTAATGTGTTTTCGTTAGTTTTGAACTTTAATTTGTACTGTCTTTTCTCATTTGTTAGGATATACATATTCAAAATACAAACTATTTTTTCTATAAGTTTCCCAAATACATTTTCATAAATAGCATACTCTGGATCTTGTTAATAATGACTATCCTATAACCAAGAAGCAAATCTGAATTAAATCATTGTTGACTAATGAGAAAAGCACAGAGGTGGACTTATAGGTCAAATTCTTGACAAGTGAAGGCCAAATGATAGTTGAATTCATACATGAAAGATTCACATCAGTCAAACAGAAAAACACTGATGGCAGAATGAGTCAGTGAAATAATGAAGTATAATATCCAGACTACGTCATTTTGGCATACCAGAACTACCTTTAAACAATTTAACATTATGTTTTTGATTTTTGTTGTGAGATGACTACATGTACATTTTATCATCTTTTGTGTAAAAATATGATCAAGTACACCATTTCTTATGTTGATTCCCTATGTAAAAAACAATATGAAAAAATATTTTCAGTATGTGAATTAGGAAAAAGTTTTCTCTGTGGATTAATCAGCATCCTAACTTGTGTGTTGCAATTTATCACGTATGATGATAGGTGGCAAAAATTTCATCTTTTTGTTTCTGATTGCTACCAGATTGCTTAGGGTTAAGTTTTATGATAAACGACAGTGCTTTCAGACTTTCCACATAATTGTCCCCTAATGTTTTATTGCTTTTTACATTGTCTTCGATGACTGTATTATATTCGTGCTTTTTATTATCTGAAGACTTAAATTCTTCTGGGAAGGAGACCTAGTGTGAATAATAAATGAGAAGGTTAGGGCAGCAGGCATCTGAGGTACACAGAGAACAAGGTCAATCATGGGAGCAGAAACATTCAAAAGGGAACGAAAGATGGAGGAGTAAAACACAAACTTCCCAATTTTTCATAAAAAATTTTTTTTCATTAGAAGGCTATGCTCTCTATAAGGCCAGGCGTGGTGGCTCACGTCTGTAATCTCAACACTTTGGGAGGCTGAGGTGGGCAGATCACTAAGAGTCAGGAGTTTGAGACCAGCCTGGCCAACATAGTGAAACCCCATCTCTACTAAAAAGACAAAAAATTAGCTGGGTGTGCTGCCACATGGCACATGCCTGTGGTCTCAGCACTCAGGAGGCTGAGGTATGAGAACTGCGTGAACCTGGGAGGTAGAGGTTGCAGTGAGCGACATGGCACCACTGGCATCACAGCCTGGGTGACAGAGCAAGACTCTGTCTGAAAAAAAAAAAGGTTTTCTCTCTAGGATTTTGCCCTCAAACATGATAAGTCACAGGGCACACATTAATATTCTTATTTTTTTTGGTAAGTTTCTTTGGCTTTTACTTTTTACAATTCTGAAAACAAAGTAGGAAAAAATTGTTAGACATAAATTTGTAGAAAGCAAAATTTAATAAGTAGTTAATAGTATCTATTATGTGCAAATATAATGCTAGAACAGTAGGGTCCTCTTCTCAGACAAATATCTTAAAATCTTTCATTCAGAATTTGAAATCCATCTCAAGAAAAGAAAAAAACGAGGAGGAGCAGTTTCCTAGATAAATGGTAAGAATTAGTACAGTGAAGAAAACATTGAGGGTTTTGCTACTGACTCAAGAGGCCACCGAGATGCAAAAGCAACAGATAACATTACCAGAAATACTATTGGTTAGAAAAAACACCCTATGTGTACCCTTTTTTACTAACTTACTGAAAGACACATTCCTATAAACCAAGAGATAAATAAAGAGTAAGAGTCCAAGAGAAGGTGTGATATTAAAGGAATACAGTAGTTTATGATGCCATGTAAAACTATCAAAGTAAAAATAATTGTTATAAGTATTATATCAAAGTTGAATGTAAAAACATTAATTTGAATTGCATCAAAAATAAGATGAATTAATAAATGGAAAGATATACAGGTATGTAATAAAGCAAATATTAAATGTTAATGGTAGAATCTAGGTGGTATGTTTGCAAAAATGTTGGAAAAGTGAATGCAAGGATTCTCTTTCAAAAATTTATAACATTTGATTATGTATGATGCAATAAATAAAAAAATAAACAAAAGCTCAGCAATAAAGATAATATGAGTCCATAACATGAAACCACAGCACATACACAAAAAAAACACAGAACCTCGTCTCTACTAAAAATATAAAAATTAGCTGGGCATGGTGGCACATGCCTGTAGTCCCAGCAATCTGGGAGGCTGAAGCAGGAGAATCACATGAATCTGAAGGCAGAGGCTGCAGTGAGCTGAGACCATTTCACTGCACTCCAACTTGGGTTACAGAGCAATACTCTGTCTCAAAAAAAAAAAGAAAGAAAGAAATTAAAACCATCTTCCACAAGAGGGAGTCAAACTCATTGGAACGATCTTTAACTTTGTAAGTTCAAATACATTTTGGGGGAATATTTTTCTCTAGTCCTGGAGAAAATACAAGCAAAAGAAGCATACACTGTATTTTTAAAAATAGAGAAAAACTAAAGAAACACCAATGAGGCTTAAAAGAAGCAGGAGATATCCAAATCAGTTAAGAGAAAAAGTATAAATGACTAATATTCACATAGAAGAGTCAATAGGAAAACAAAAACAAAAATAAAAAACAAGAAAATACTTAAAAAGACAAATCAGAGACTTGACCATATATTCAACATGTATTATAAAACTAATAGATTAAGTATCAGTAGGTAGATAAGGTGAATAAAATAGAAAACAATTAAACAGACATATACACACACATATAGATAAATACTTAATACGGTGATGGTGAAATCACATACAGTGTAGAGAAAAAAAAGGATAAATGCTAAATATTAGAAAAAAAATTAGGTTGGCCCCTACACTCATCCTATGCACTAAAATATCTAAAGGGTTAAAAACTTTTAAAAAATAAAAAAATTCCTTGACATGTACAGGTAAAAATAAAACAATTAAAAATTTAAAAATTTTTAAAAATCACAGAGTAAAAAGGCAACCTACGGAATGAGAGAAAATATTTACAAATCAAATCTTTGATAAAGGATAATATCCAGAATATATAAAGAATTTCTGCAGGCCGGGCACAGGGGCTCATGCCTGTAATTCCAGCACTTTGGGAAGCTGAGGCAGGCAGATATGAGGTCAAGAGTCTGAGACCAGCCTGGCCAACATGGTGAAACCCCATCTCTACTAAGAATACAAAAATTAGCTGGGCATGGTGGTGGGTACCTGTAATCTCCGCTACTCAGGAGGCTAAGGCAGAAGAATCCCTTGAAGCCTGGAGGCGGAGGTTGCAGTGAACTGAGATTGCACCACTGCCCTCTGGCCTGGGTGACAAAGCAAGACTCTGTCTCAGAAAAAAAAAAAAAAAAAAAAGAATTTCTGTAACTAAACAACAAAAAATATAAATAACCTAATTTAAAAATGGGCAAAAGAGTTACATAAACACTTCTCCAAAGAACATATAAAATGACTAACAAGCATAATGAAAAGATGCTCAACATCACTAATAATTTGGGAAATGCAAATTAAAGCCACAGCGAGATATCACCTCATGCCTATTAGGATAGCTATCATAAAAAATAAAATAAAAGAATGAGTATTGGCAAGGATGTTAAAGTAACTGGAACCCTGATACACTGCTGGTAGGAATGTAAAATGATGCAGCCAGTGTGGAAAATAGTACTGTGGTTCCTCGAAAATTAAAAACAGAAATACCATATGACCTAGCAATTGTACTTCTCAGTATATATTCAAAATAATTGAAAGCAGAGTCCCAGAGAGATATTTCCATACCCATGTTCACAACAGCATTATCACAACAGCCAAGAGGTAGAAGTAACTCAAACATTCATTAATAGATAAACAGATAAACAAAATATGATATACATACAACAGAATACTATTTGGCTTAAAATTGGAAGGAAATTCTGACACATACTACAATACAGATGAACCCTGAAGACATTATGGTAAGTGAAATAAGCCAGTCAGAAAAAGACAAATATTGTCTGATTACATCTGTATGAGGTACATAGAGTAGTCAGACTCATATAAACAGAAAGCAAACAGTGATTACCAGGGTCTGGGAGAAGGATGAAATGAAAACCTGTTGTTTAATGGGTACAGAGTTTCAGTTTTGCAAGATGAAAATGTTCTGCAGATTAGCTGTACAACAATGTGAATATACTTAATACTTGTAAAATATACACTTAAAAATGGGTAAGATGGTAAATTTTACATTATGTGTATTTTATCAAAAATTTTTTAAAAACAAATATACAAAGCAAGACAAATTAAAATAAGAAAATACTATAAATTCAAAAGAAAAAATACAGGTGAATATTAGCTGATAAAAATGATATGTTTTTTATAGCTAAAAGCAATGGAAGAAATCTTAAAATCAATAGATTAAAAAAAGTTAAACTGTTATATAAAAATTATTCAACAAAGCTAATGAGCAAATAAACTGAGGGAAAAATAACTGGAACAAAATGACAAAAGCTTAATCTCCTTCATATACAAAGATCTCACACCAATTCATTAGACAAACAGTAAAATCCCATTTTAAAAAATGAGTGGGCAAGCACAGTGGCTCATGCCTATAATACCAGCATTTTGGGAGGCCAAGGCAGGAAGACTGCTCGAGCCCAGGAGTTTGAGATCAGCCTCGGCAACATAGGGAGATCTCATCTCTACTAAAAATTTAAAAATTAGTGGGCATGGTGGCATATGTCTATAATCCTAGCTACTCAGATGGCTGAAGTGGGAGGATCACTTAAGCCTAGGAGGTTATGGTTGCAGTGAGCTGTGATTGTGCCACTGCACTCCAACCTGGGCAGTAGGACGAGACCCTGCCTCAAAAAGAAATCAGTGGGAGAGGATCCAAGATGGCCGCATAGGAGCAGCTCAGGATTGCAGCTCCCAGTGAGGGTGCAGAGGGTGAGTGGACGCCGCATTTCCAGACGGATTTTTATTACCCCCAGACCAGGAGATCCCCAGGCAGAGCAGCGCCACGGGTCGCCAGTGCGGCTGTTTGGGCCGGCGCAGCTGTTTCGGCCGGCGCGGCTGCTTTGCCGGCGCCCCGGCGCGGCGGTTCTCCGCACAAAATCCACTGGTCTGTGCGCCCTTTTAACTGGCGAGTGGAGCTACGGGAAGGCGGATTAAAAAGGGGACTGAATCAGGGAGCCAGCCCAGGAGATTCCCAGGCAAAAAAGCGCTACGAATCTCAGCGCCGCTGTTTCAGCC
>PVKP010032938.1:0-25454 GCA_004027715.1 Plecturocebus donacophilus | reverse complement strand
CTCCATTTATCTTTCTCCCTTCCCACAACCCAACTTCCATCTGATCAGTGCTTGCCAAAACTCTCAGGACAAAGATCCTCAAAAACACTTCTGACATCTAAGAACTTTACTTCCAGTACCTTCCTCACCTCATGGCTCTGTTTCAAGGAAGAAGTCTTAATTCTAGCAAGTCTTAGAAACTGTTGACCATTGTTTCCATGAAAAGCACATTTTTAAGGCAAAATTGTTGACTTACGTCTAGAGCGCTGGAGAATGATGCCTTCTTTGTTTGGATACAGCTTTCTTGTCTTGTTTCTAGGAAAGTATATATCTCATCTCCAAGAATCTGATTAGACTGTAAACTATTGAGAATCTGTTCTCTGTGGTGACACAAGTCCATCTCCTCCCTGAATGCCTCACATATGGACTGCACCTTGCACATAAATATGGAGTCAGTAAATACCTGTGTGTATCGCTGAAGTGACTAGGATGGACCTAAAATCATGTGCAAATTGTATCCTAGCTTTTTAGAAAGTATCATAAGCATTCCTTCTCTGAGTTAGCCTTGGTAGGGGTAAGAATTTAAAAAAAAAAGAAGCCCTCCTTGAGGATAAAAAGCATCGTAACAATAAAGTATTAGTATAACTCATAACTGCTTTCTCCTGCTATTCTCCATGCTTTGATTTTGATTAAACCAAAAATCCCAAGCTTAAAAAAAAAATCCACTTGCTTTGCAAAGGCCTATTCTGTAAAAAGGAAAATCAAGGGCCAGGTGCAGCAGCTCAAAAATCTCCATCCACTCATTCTGAAATACAGGGCTCCTGTACCTCTTACGTTTGGATGCTGTTAAAAGTAAAACAGTGTTGGGGGATTGTCCCCTTCCTATCTGACTGGATCTTGGCCAGAAGGAGAATGACAAGGAAGGAGAAGGCTGATCTCGCTCTGGCTCCCCAAACACTGGGTTACCAGTACTCTTGGTTGTGCAGCATAGCCCTGACCCCAATATCTCCATTCCTTGCCTTGGCAGCAGCTCTTCTTGGCAAAGAAATCAATCAGTAAGCTTGACTAGATTAGGATGCAAAATATTTAACTTACATATATTACAGAGAAGAGTTTTTTCATATTCTGAAATCTAGAGATGAGTCATTGATATTCATTCCTAAATAAATCCCATTCTCATTATTGGGGAGAGCAGGTTATTTTGGTAATTCAAGGAGAATGACCTAATTAAAACTTGATATAAAAATTCAGCATGCCATACAGTACTTTACCTACCCAAAGTAAACACACACAAGCACAATTTATTTTACTGGCACATACTTCATGCAAAATTACTAGTGAGTATATCACAACCAATTACAGGCCACTGTATATGCAAATTATTACTCTTTCAATTATTTATAGAGAACTATGAGTGTACACAGCCCTTCATAGAGCATCAAACACAGAATACAAGGACTCTGAATGAGGAAATCAGAATAGCAGGGACTTTTCAAGGAATGAGATGGTTAGGTGGCAGAAAAATCAAATGAAATTCATTTGCAAACAGCTGAAGAAGAAAATGAAAAAATGTATATTACAAATTTGCTCTTCAGGAAAGTGAGTGGAAGCTAGTCACCAGAACAAGTGTCAGCTCCATACAAATCTGGGACCATAGCAAGTGTTTTTATTATATCCTCTAGCTACTATCCCCTACCCTTATCCTTCTATATCATTTACTGTAAGTAACGTTCTGGACTTTGTTTTTATTTATTTATTTATTTTTTACTCAAACCTATATTCAATAAAAGACCCCATAAGCAAAAGTTAAGAGAAATGAAACAAACTGAAATACAATAATTACAACACAGCTGGCAGTCAAGGATAAATGTCTAGAATATATGGAAACCCTGAAAATCAATAAGAAAATGACAAACTACCCACCTCCAACTCATAGACAAGTTATCTGAAAAAGCAGTTACCATAAAAAGGAGCACAAATGGTCAGCTCAGTTACACATATGAAAAAATGTTCATCATCAGTAACTGGTGGGAATGCCAATTGAAGTAAGATATCATTTTTAAGTTTAAAAACTTGGCTATATGTTGGCAATGACAAAGGAAATTAGAAACTCTCAAACAGCTGAGTATATATTGGTATGGCTATTTTAGAGAAAATTGCCAGGTTTTATTTAAATTGTTTTTTGTTTACATGCATCTCCAATTCCATTTCTTGTTTACCACCCAAGAATTACACTTATAGTTTATTCAGTAGATATGTTCAATAATGCTTTTAAAAAGATATTTAGAGGCTGGGTCCACCTGTAATCCTAGCACTTGGGAGCCAAGGTGGGCATATCACCTGAGGTCAGGAGTTCGAGGCTAGCCTGGCTAATATGGTGAAATCTCACCTCTATTAAAAATACAAAAAATTAGCCAGGCATGGTGGCACGCATCTGTAGTCCTAGCTATGCAGGAGGCTGGGGCGGGAGAATTGCTTGAACTCAGGAGGCAAAAGTTGCAGTGAGCTGAGATTTTGTCACCGCACCCCAGCCTAGGTGACAGAGTGAGATTCCATCTCAACAAAATAAAATAAAATAAGTAAATAAATAATAAAAAATGATAAAAAAAACATATTTAGAGCAGTGAAAGTGTTCTGTATGCTACTTTAATGGTAGATACATGACATTAGGCATTTGGCAAAACTCAGAACTTTAGAACACAGAGTGAGTGATTCCCAAAATAAATGAGGGCTTTTGCAATGATATATCAATATTAGTTCATCAGTGGTAAGAAATATGCCATGCTAATGCAAGATATTAGTAATTGGAAGGAGAAAATGTTGTATATGGGAACTCTCTGTACTTTCTGCTCAATTTTTCTATAAAACTAAAAAACTGCTCTAAAAGATTATTTATTTTATTTTATTTTTTAGACAGGGTCTTCCAATATCACCTAGGCTAGAGAGGAAGTGCTCAATCACAGCTCACTGCAGCCTCAATTTCCCAGGCTCAAGCCTCAGTCTCCCATACATTCACCACCACACCTGGCTAATTTTTAAATTTTTTTGAAGAGATGTGGTCTCCCTATGTTGCCCAGGCTGATCTCAAACTCCTGGGCTCCACTGCTGAGATTACAGGCATGAGCCACCTCACCTGGCCAATTATTAATTTTTTTTAAATAAATAAATGAGAAGCCTTTAATGCTATTTGAGATACGGTGTTGTTGTTAACAATGCCAATACTGAAAATGGGATGATGAAGAAAAAAGAAGTGTGTGTATGTATGTGTATGTGTGGGCCTACAGACAATGGTGGTAGTAAACATTTTTTTGTTTGTATTTTCCTCTCTCATTTTTTTTTTTTTTGAGATTGAGTCTTGCTCTGTTGCCTAGGCTGGAGTGCAATGGCGTGATCTTGGCTCACTGTAACCTCTGCCTCCTGTGTTCGAGCAATTCTCTGCCTCAGTCTCCCGAGTAGCTGGTATTACAGACACCTGCCACCACGCCCGGCTAACTTTTGTATTTTTAGTGGAAACAGGGATTCAACATCTTGGCCAGGCTGGTCTTGAACTCCTGACCTTGTGATCCACCAGCCTCAGCCTCCCAAAGTGCTGGGATTACAGGCATGAGCCACAGCACCCAGCCTCCTCTCTTTTTAAATGTAGAAATGCCCTTTCTTCAATTAAAAACTAAGCTTCTTAAGAGCTGAAAAGCTTTTGTTAATGTAGTATTCCTTTTTAGTCAGTGATATAGTTTGGATACTTGTCCTCTCCAAATCTCATGTTGAAATTTGATGCCCAGTGTTAAAAGTGGCTCCTGGTGGGAGGTGTTTGGGTCACAGGGTGAATCCCTCATGAATCACTTGGTACACTCCCTGAAGTAGTGAGTGAGTTCTCACTCCAATCGTTCGTGATCTTTTGCTTAAAGGATTCTGGCACCCGTCCCCCGACCTCTCTTCCTGGATTGCTTTCTCATCATGTGGGGCCTCTTCCTCTTCCCCTTCCACTGTGACTGGACATTCCCTGAAGCCCTCCCCAGATGCAGATGCTGGTATCATGCTTCTTGTGCAGTCTGCAGAACTGTGAGCCAAATAAACTTCTTTATAAATTACCCAGTGTCAGGTGTCCTTTATGGCAATGCAAATAGACTAAGAAAGTCATCCTAAACAGAGAAATATTAATGCCATTAATGTTGTCATTATCCGGACAAATATTATAACTTAAGATCAATCAGAAATACATATCTGACAAGTAGTGCAATCCTTTGTCAGTCAGAGCACAACATTTTAGAATAAACCAAAAATCTGTGAGAAAAATTAAAAATGACAGTAGGATACATTAACATGTTTGTTTTTCTTAAAAAGAACTTACATGTTAAAAAAAATTAAAGACAGAAAAAGGACTTTTATAATTTATGAATTTTCTATGATAAATTTCTTTTTCCTGTATTTCTAGAACCACTTGCTTATCCTGGTCTCCACATTTTGCCTCTCTGCACCCCACCACATGCACACATTTATAACCAACTCTTCTACATTCACTTAACAGTTGAACTACAACAAGTGATGTGTTTCACTGTTGTTGTGTCTCTTGTTTGTTTGTTGTATTTCATTTCTGGCATCATACCTCTCTTGCTTTCACCTCTTTCCTGCCTTCTCACTTATAAATCTTAATTAGACATAATAGCATTGCCAGCTCTCATCTGCCTCTCAGCTTCCAAGTCTTTGTGTCTATCCTTCTACAGGGCTATAAGCCAAAGCTTCCAGACAAATTGGATGGTATATTAGCAGGTTACCAAGCAATCCTTCCATGGATTCAAAGGACGCTAAGTAGAGCCCCAAGATTAAAGTTCAAAAAATTAGGTTGAGTTTTTGAGATATTGACGTTTACACAAAGAGGTCATCATCATCTGATATTTGAGAAGGACTCTGGAGTCAGACCAAAGGACTGTTGAAAGATCCAAGCCATTGCAAATTGACTTGGCACAGGAAGATCCTCCTGAAGAGTAAAGAAAACCAGCACAGTGTCACTTACAGCAGCAAACACCATATGCTTGACTCAGCATCCATTACTGGGGAGATGACAGAGCCAGAGAAACACAAATCTGACAAGTAGGGCAATCCTTTGTCAATTGGAGCACAACATTTGTCTTTCTCAAATCAGTTATACGGATAGACTCTTTGCCAAGAAGTTCCACAGAAACCTGAAAATGTATGCTTTTATTATGATGGGTTTTCATTTCAATTTTGAAATTCTGGGACAACTGCTTAAAAAAGGAAAGATGTGAAGGAAGGGAAAGCACATTCAACTAAGACGGGTTTCTTGTCAAGATCTAAAATATGTCAAGACACACTTCTGTCTTTCTTGAGGATAGAAAGTAATTGGGAGGAGAAGGAATACACAGAATTCTTGAATGAGGCTTGCTGTTCCTAGCTCCTTAAACTTTAGAGAATAATGTAAAATAAACGTACTGTTGGCTAAAATGTTTGTGAAAATGGACATTGTATTTCAGGTGATTTTAAAGATCTCATGATTAAATAAGATTAGTTTCATAACCAAAGCAGTAGTTTTTAAGGAAATTTTGAATAAATCAAATGAGTAAGAAAATAGAAGTATGACTTGAGAATTTAATTCAGAGTATACGTTTTTTGAATGAGTGCAGTAACAGAATAACATGGTAACAGCTTGAAAAAACTTTTTCTCTTTTTCATATCCTTTCATACCAAAGGATAAAAGAATAAATCAAAGTTTGTAGAAGTAAAGTTAATATAGGAGATGGTTTTATAAAGATAAGGAGATAAAATGTAAGACATATGTATCAAGAGAATGTGTTATATATGACTGTAGCATTGTATTGGGTACTTTTTGATTAATTACATTTGTTAAGTTAAACTACCTTTTCATTGGAAGATATCAAAGTTGTGTATGGGAAAATGAAAATATTCCCCTCCTCACCTTTAACCCTACCCCTCTGGTAATCAGTACTAACAACATGGAATGTATCCTTTCACATTTCATCTTGATAAGCAATAAAAATGTTTTAAATATTCTTAGACCAAACTTGGAATTCCTTGCAAACATGAATCATGTATGATTGAACTATGAACCTCAGTAAATAAATAATAATAAAAATAAACAGATTAATTAATGAATGTTTACCACTGTTTGATGGTTAAATGTCTTGAGGCAGAATATTGCATCTTATTCATCTCTGTGTGCTAATAAGCTAGAACATCACCATGCAGTAGTATAGAGTCTATTCGTTTTTCTTGAACTGTTGAAGAAATGCACGAAGATGAACTTCAGTCCTAAATTGATTAATTACAGGGGAAAGTAGAGAAGAAATAGAAACAATAAAATGAATCAAAACACATAAGAAAAAGAGATAAAGAATGTATGAGAGAAATAGTGAGAAGAAAAGAAAGACGGAGAAGGAAGAAAAGAGAAGTGGAGGAAGATAAAGAACAAAAGAGACCTGAAGAGAAAGCCCCATAGTTAGAAAATGCACATGGTAGCAGGAAAGAGAAGAGACCTCCGAAACAGAGTATATTTTCGAAGTCTCAGTAATCTACCTGTCAAGAGCCATTCTTAACTCATCTTACATCCTTTTCCTCCAAGCTTAACTAATCGTTGAGAATATCTCTGATGTTTGGCCCATACTTTCCCTTTCTTAACCAGCCTTTTCACTCCATTTTCCTACCTAACCATAATCCATTATGTATGTAGCCATTGAATTAATTCTCACTGCAATGCTGTTTAAATCATAACATTTACTGCTAAAACTAGTTTTATGTATTATTCATGCTTAATAAGTTCAAACTCATTATCCCCAAGTTCAAGGCACTCTATAAAGTGCCCTGTTTACCTTCTGAGTGTTTTCACGGGTCTAGCCAACGTAGCTAGATTGTCATGTGTCTAACGTAGTGTATATGTTTCCATTTCAAGTGCATCTTACCTAACACAGACTCTTCTTGCCCCAATCCATCCAGTGCAGTGATCCTCATTATTTCGCAGCTGTTAATGCTTCTTTTGAATGCCTAGAATGTTAATAACATAGTCCCTAAAGTACAGTGACATGTTGCTAGCTATTACAGATGCATTCTCTTAAAACTTCCTGAGAGAGTGCGTGATTGCTCCCTTCATTACTTCACAAAATATATGATGCAGCTGGGCTCAGTGGCTCACACCTGTAATCCCAGCACTTGGGAGGCTGAGGCAGGTGGATCACTAGGTCAGAAGTTCGAGACCAGTCTGGCCAATGTGGTGAAACTGCATCTCTACTAAACATACAAAAAAATTAGCCAGCCATGATGGTGCACGCCTATAATCCCAGTTAATCAGGAGCCTGAGGCAGGAGAATCCCTTGAACCCAGGAGACGGAGGTTGCAGTGAGCAAGATTGCACCATTGCACTCCAGACTGGGCAACAGGGTGAGACTCTGTCTCAAAAAAAAAAAATAGAATATATGATGCACCTACACTCTGCCAAGGAATAATGACTAAAAAAACATAGTTCCTACATTCACCGAGCCTGAAGTCTAGTGAAAATGATGAGTAAATACAATAATGCATTAGGATTACTAACAAGAGAAAAAAAGGTGCCCCCAGACAGAGACTAATACATATGGCATAATGGTAATAAACCAAAACAAACTTTACAAACTTTATGGTATTTTGGGAGTAATTTCTGTTTGACTCTAAACCTAATTGAGTTGTACTAGGAAATATAATCAGTGACTAATTCATGTTATATCCTATGATAGAAGTCTTAAAAGAGGTCAAAGAGATTTTTTATTATGCCACACCATCTACTTCTTATCTCAGGAACCCAGAGTTGTTTTTCTTCTGCACAAGGAGTACTTTTTGAGACTACTAGAGTATGTTTTCTCTTTTATCTTTGACAATTACTTTCAGAGTTCCAGAAAACAGCAGGCAAGGAAACAGGATTGCTGATTAAATATTAGGTCATTGGAGTTATAGCACTCATAGTGTATGTCACTCTTTGCAAAACACCGTGTACATTCCTCAGCCTCTCAGAGCAGCAAGTTGAGGTAGCCAGAAAATATTCTGTCCCCAGCGATCTTCTGTCCAACTATTTTAATATCCACTGACTATTCTTTGAGGAATCTTTTATTACTGTGGTTATTGTAAAATTATCAATCTTGTTAATATTGGCCTTTCTGATGGATATGGACTCTTCATTTGATTGTAATTTTAATTGGCATTTTTCAGATTTCAGATTATATACAGCAAATTTTCATGTAATTATTATTCATTGTCCTCTTCTTTGAAATGCCTGTTTGAGACCCAAGTTCATTTCTTTTAAAATGTTACTTATTTATTTTTTATTTTGACAACATTAGGTGGTTTTTGGTTACATGGATTAATTGTATAGTGGTGAAGTCAGGGCTTTTAATGTATCATTGCACAAATAGTGTACATCGTACCAAATAGGTAATTTTTCATCTCTTTGTACATTTTTAATATCAGATCATATGTCTTTAAAAATATGATTCTTAAGTGAGTTATGTTTATTTTGAACAGTATCTTCCTTTCTGCACCTTTCCTTTCTAGTGTTTATATTGATGAACAGAAATATAATGATATATTAACTTTTTTCATATCAATTTTTAAAAATTTTTGGTTAAGGCTTTTTGTGTCCTTTTTAGGAATTTCTTACCATTACTCCTAACATTATATTTTTAAAGCTGTATTGTTTAATCTTTCATGTTGAGATCTGCAATCCACAAGAAGGCTAAAAAACAAATCAGTGAGGTAAATGTCCACCTCAAGAAAATAGGAAAACCATAAAGAACAAACTCAAATACAGTATAAAGGCTATAATAAAATTAGAACAGAAATTAATTATATAGAATATTGAAATACAGTAGAGAAGATGAATAAAAATAAAATTTGATTATTTGAAGACAATAAAATAGAAAAGACAAGAGAGCAAATATCAAGAATAAAAATAAGAGTATCACCATAGATGCTGAGACATTAAAATGATTATAAAATGATATTATAAACATGTCTATGTTCATAAGTTTGAATTGACACCAAATGAAATAGACCATTAGCAAAGTCCTATAACTACTAAATTAAACAGGTAATTAAAAACCTTTTCTGCTCTTCTTATGCTCATTGAAACACCCTCACCACCTAACGTAGACCTCCAATTATTCTAAATGCCCAATAAATATTTTATAAGCGACTAGCTGGCTTTTCAGATCAATTGCATCGACAATGGAGTTATAGCACTCATGGTGCATGTTGCTCTTTGCAAAAGCACCAGGTACATGACTCAGCATCGACAGTTATTGAGAGTGTAAGCAATATCGCGAAGGGAGATAGGACAATAAAGAATGAAACATTCAAAAATTCCTGTATTATTTAATGAAACAATTCCTTATGTTGAAATTTACCCCAAAGAGTTTACCAAAAACATACAAAATATGTGTCCCTTTAAAAATATCATTATAAAATGTAAATGAGGTCACTGTCCAAAAATAGGATGCAATGTATTTTTTATAATATTGATCAGAAAATATTAAATTTATGTCTCATTCAAACAAATCTTTACAAAGTCAAAGTTCAGCTTGCCACTAGATCCATTTGTCTGGATGCATCTGTATAATTGGCCAAGATGTCTCTCAGACTTAAGGGTGGATTTTCCAGTGACATAGTATATCATCAACCACCCAGCCACAACTTAACTATACAAATATTACAAATAATAACTTACCTTTTTGTTACACAAAAATGAAATTTTATTTCATTTTTTTAGTTTTCCTATTTAAAATCTATGCGTTTCTTCTTTAAAAAGTAGGTTTGAATCTGCTTCCAATAAAAGATATATACATATGACATTGAATTAAATTTTAAAAATTATAAATAGAATTGAATATTTTGAAAGTGAAGCCATTGCAGCTGGTGACTTTAATAGTGTGAAATAAACCCCTGGATCTCTCCCTATTGGACATCTGATTTATGTTACTTCCCTTAGCTCTCTGCCTCCTTACTTTTAGTTCCTCATGTTTGGAGTGTGTCGTGTGACCTCAAAAAATTTGTGTGATAAGATTATGTCATGTAAGTATGCATATGATACTTATATGATAGTAGACATATGCATATTATTGATTGATGTGCATATAATTTAATCATATACATATAGGTATGGGATAGATGCATTAAATACATTTAGGCATTAAAAATCATCTTGTAGAATGCTTTGACATTAGAAAATACAAGGTATTGTTGAACAAACAAAAACATTTACAAAACAGCAAACAGCATATTCTCAACTTTGTAATTTTGCCTAGAATTAAGTAACTATATTTATAGGCAGAATATATGGTAGTACATATTGTGGGTTGTCAGCACAAAATATCTACTCCTCTAGCCTGCCTAAAATTTGTATTATTCAGATCAATATATTTTTTCAGAACACATTAGCACTAAAAAGCGTTTTTTTTTTCCATTTGCTGCAGCAAACAGAGATTTTGAAATGAACATGACACATTTTTCAGAAATAGGGAGATGATGAGGACAGATGTTCGCCTAATTCCTGCCCTCTTGAACATGATCTGCCTCACGTTCTGAGTTGCTATAAGTACAAAGCAGGTACTGAGTAATGAAAACATACATAACAAAAGCAAGGAACAAGAGGTCAGTTCCTAATCTGGGACAGGACAGATCCAGGATGAGACACTGAGGCTAAAATTGACTCATGAAAATTTTGCGTAGGATGGTCTTAAGTCAGAGGCAGCCACCGCACTCCATCTATGCACCTCTGTTTCACAGGTAATTCATGTTTAAAGGTCAATTCACCCAGGTTCTGTAAAAGACATATCTCCAGCTTGTTTAGGTTTCTGCTAATGCCTCATTATATCTATTACCGCTGTGTCAAAGTACACACCTTATATGAGGAATAACTAAAGAGTTTTCAACTTAGTGCTTAGCAAGAAATAAGAGATTGTTGTAGAGCAAAGTAATGAAAAAGATTGAGCTACAGAAACTTAAAAATAAACTGTAACTAGGTATAAAGATTGTACTGATGTTAGGGGTCATAAATTCTGAGAGATGCACATGATAAGAGATTAAAGGGTTACAAATCACTTACTTCTATCATAACACATATATTTTAGTGTAATTGCCTATTTATTTATGTGTCTCTTCAGTAGCCTATGAATTTCTCTAATGCAGGGTCTATATCATCTTCATCTGTGTACCCCCACCCCAACACACACACACTTAGTAAAGTGTTTGGCATAGAGAAATTTAATAAATATAAGTTGAGAATACAATTTTATAAATGAGAGCTAATGAGAGAGAAAGAAATAACAATATGCCATCCAGAAGAAGTAAAAGCAATCAAGTTATCTTTTATACAAATACTAGAGACTTAGAAGTTTCAGGGATAAGGAGTTCAAGCCCATGGGTAGAAATGATATTCCCACTTCTGGTGAAAAATGAACTTAAAAGCATACTTCTTCCATGTTTTAAACAAGGTATTATTGAGATCTATAAGAAGCAGCAATTTTCATCATTGAAAATGAAAAAGAAATAAGATATTTCTGCTGCAAGAGAAATTTAGATTAATGTTACTGAGAAAGAAAAGAATGAACAATTGTAATAGTCAAATGCTGCCCAGTTTTTAAGAACACCAAACTAGATTCACATTTTCATGTTCCTGAGGTGATTAGGTGAAATCCTGCATGAATATGGAGACAAATATATGATGTAGGCTGCTACATTCATTCAAATTTTAAACCGTGACATTCTATAATTGCAACATAAATTCCTCATTTTAAAGATAGTTGTATAATACATGCTACAAAATAGAAAATTAGTAATTGGAAAAAAATGAAGTCCAGAGATTCCAGATTAAAATTTGATTTTTATATGGAGTTATATTTGCTTACCTTAGATTGTAAGGACATGGCATTAAAATAGTTCTATTAGCAGGGTGCTGTGGCGCCTGCCTGTAGTCCCAGCTACTCGGGAGGCTGAGGTGGGAGGATCACTTGAGCCCAGGAGTTCTGGGCTATAGTGTGCTATGCTGATCGGGTGTCCACACTAAGTTAGGCATCAATATGGTGACCTTCCAGGAGCGGGGGACCCCCAGGTTGCCTAAGGAGGGGTGAAGCAGCCCAGGTCGGAAACGGAGCAGGTCAAAACTCCCATGCTGATCAGTAGTGGGATTGCACCTGTGAATAGCCATTGCACTCCAGCCTGGGCAATATAGTGTGACCACATCTCTTAAAAAATAAATAAATAAAATAAAATAGTTCTATTCATAGTTCTAATAATAGCTCTATTTTGGATATTTGAAACAATATTTGGGAGGAAAACATATTTTCAAAAAGTTCAATATACACACTTATGAGCTCATTAATATCTTTCATAAATCTATTATGTAGACATTATACTAAACAAAATACATTTTATAGAAGTAATTATTTAGAAGTAACTCAATAAATATTATATTCATCTTCATTTACTCATTAAACACATTGAGTAATATGCCTTTCTCTGTGCCTAACTCTGTCCTATCAGTTTTGGGGTTACACCGATGTCAATATCATATCTGGCATGCCTAATGCCATTTTCTTCTTTCTCATACAATTCTCAGATAATTAAGCTCTTTCTCATCAACCCCAGACATGCCCTCAACATCCTTCTCATCACAGGACTTTAGGCAGCCACTAACATTTGGTGAAAAGTAGCATGTAAAATGCATCTGATTTGCCATTTCTCATATGTGACATCAAAGAAATAACAGTCTAGTTGAAGTTAGTACACAGCTCATGAATGTTTGCGTGTTCTGATAAGGCAGGATTTTGATAATTAGTGTGGACTATATGAGTTTCAGTGGAGGAGGAGGTCACTGCAGGCTGGAGCAGGAACAGAGGTGAGTTCAGGTAATTGGTCTGCCACTTGGCAGTGTTGAAATGTGGCTTTGAGTTTAAAGTGGGAAAATGATCAAACAGAACAAAACAGTAGGAACCAAAATGTAGGTAGAGGATGAATGTGCAATGTAGTCATCATTATGCAAAGTAATATTTCTTTTTTTAAATGTGCACTAATGTAATTACTTTAATCTCCAAGGAAACATCCAATTCTAGCTTATTTTACTGGGTTTGTTGAATAAATATACCTTCTTCTATCCATGTGCTCAATGAATTTTAAACTCCTGACATGTTCCTCTTCAGCTTGTGTCTTTCTAGCTAGAGTTTAAATTTTCCAGTCTATCACCTCTTATTCCCTTGAGCATTTTATTTGTCATTCTCTGTACAAGTTGCAAGCACATGGACACTTTCTTGAAAGGAATAAAGGGCTATGGTGACAATAACTCCTCATGTGCAGACTCATGTGAGTTTATAAAGTGCTGGTGCAAACAGTCACTGTCCCAGGAAATCATCTTGCGTGGTTTATTTCCGGAGTTTCTCTTTCACACATCATCTATCATTAATCTTCTTTTATTCAAAGAAATTATCAGATACCAACCACTCTCAAAGTTCTGTCTAAAACATTGGAGTTAAAGGATTAATGAGAAATGATCTTTGCCCTCAAAGAGCAAACGTCCAATGAATTCAACATATGCATAAAAAGATAATCATTTAAAAAATTGAGCAAAATGCAATGATGCCTATGTTCACTGAGTGTCTGAAAAGCAATAAGAAGTGTCTATAGCTTAGCTTGGGGAAGGGATAAATCAAGGAAGACTTCTTGGAGGCCAAAGTGCCCAGTTTGTATCCTGAAGACTAAAATGATATTGGCCAAAGAGAAAGACTTCTGAGGAATACAGGTGTTATCCCATAAGCAAATGACATAAACCATTTGCTATTATTGTGTTTCTGACCACAACACACAACTAAGTTTTGGTTTCTAATCAACAGTCACCTGTGTTTCAAAACTGCGATATCATATCCTGAGTTCATAGTTGCATGTTTCTGATTCAGCATAGAGAGTATAATACTGGCCTAGTCTATGATGGCTCACAGGTGATACAGAAGGAACCCACTACCCAGTGATGAGAAAATAAAGAGATTTCCTCTAGATTAGTGCTTCAAAAAGTGTTGTCCCTAGATGTGCAGCATCAGCTTCACCTGAGACCATGTTAGAAATGAACATTCTCAAGCCTCACCTGGAACCTACTGAATCAGAAACTCTATGGGTATGGTCCAGCAATGTATGCATTACCAAGCACTTCAAGTATTTGTGGTATACTAAATGTTTGAAAACTTTTCAAACTTCCCTAAATAAGAGCTGAATCATACCATAACAATGAGCATTGGTTTCTCCTAAAGAAAGTTTGAATGTTCTTACCATTAAGGGAGAACAATGAATGATGGCCAGCTGTTCAATGTTATTCACGAATATAATATTTGGAAAAATGTATAAGAAGACAGTAATAGGTCCAATGTGGTGGCATCTGCCTTTAATTCCCATGCTGTAGGAAGCCGAAGGCAGAATCACTTGAGGCCAGGAGTTCAAGACCAGCCTGGGCAACATATCAAGGGCCTCATTTCTACAAAATATTTTAAAATTTGCCAGCTGTGGTGGCACATGCCTGTAGTCCTAGCAACTCAGGAGACTGAGGTAGGAGGATAGGACAAGCACAAGAATTCAAGGTCACAGTGAGCTATAATGGCACCACTACACTCCACGCTGGGCAACAGAGTGAGACCCAGTCTGTCTTAAAAAAAAAAAAAAGAGGAAGATAATAATCATATTTAGAAACTCTATTTCTTTAGGCACTTTTGTTAATGAAAGAGTTATCTATGTCTTTCAAAAACTACATCGCCCTCCTTTTAAATAAGAGACTTCAGTTCTTTCTATTGTACTCCATTTGTACTTCCACATTAGAATTTCTCTATGCCAAAGAATTATGAAAATCTATATTTTGCCATTGCACCACTTTAATATTCATTTTAATGACATAATATAAAAATTCCACTTTACTAAGAACACCCCTAGCATAAATACCCTGTAATAGGACATTTTAATTTCAGTAGCAAAGAAACTGTTCTCCTGCATTGCTCTAACATGATGGATAAAAGCATGCAAATTCAGTTTTTAGTACAACCTTTGGTCTACATTAGCAAAAATAAATATTAACATAAGAAATATATGATGGAAAATCTTTAGCACTATATGAACAATTAATTCAAAATGGTGTATTGATCTTTAAGCCCCCTAAAATAAAATGTATTAAGCAATTCTAAATGTTTCTCTAGCAAAAGCCTCCAATGTTTCACACATTTTTAGATAACTTAAGTAGAAAGAACTTACTAAACATTGAAGCAAATCTTGATGGTTTGGATGGGAAATCAGTGGGCCTCACTAGTCAGACAGAATTTCATAGTTAGAAATATATTCTTATAATAGCTTTGAAGTCAACTTCTTTTAATATAGGTAAATATTATGCTTCTTGCATTTTGATTTCCTGCTAAAAAACAGTAAATATTCATATAAAGTACTCTCCCAACGTCATGTTCACTTGAATGGAATAGCTGGTTTAGAGGGAACCTAAAACACTAAGAGGAAATCCATCAATTTGGATACAGAACCAGGAAAGGGGGTCCATGCTGTGGAGAGAACATGTGGGAAATATGCATTCCTTTTCTCCTTCTTTTTATTGCTGCTTTTCTCCATTGGTTAATCAGTGCAGGGGCTAAAATTCTGAGAGAAAAACTGACCTTCTAGCTAGAGACTGGGAAAGGAGGCTTTTAAAACTTGAGAATGTGTGGGAAATACTGAGAAGAAAAGAGGAAGTACTCTATGTATATAAGTTGACTGAAATTCCTACTTTGCCTCTCAAAGTGCACAAGCAAGAGCAAATCCAAGAAGCATAGCAAACATTTTGAGAGCTTAAGTTAAATATAACTACCACCCAAGTTCTAGCTGAAATTTTGATTGGTACATTCAGTATAGATAGCAAAGCCTTTGAAAAGTAAACTGATATTGGAACAGCTAGCCAAAGAGAATGAAACAGAACTTGTGGTCAAGTGAGAATGGGTTAATTGACTGGTAAAGAAAAATTTAAAATTATTTAGTAGATCTTAATGGGTTCCAAATTCTCACAATGTAATATTAAAAATTATTAAGATACTGTCAAAGTTCTTCAGTATACAAAAACCAGGAAATCTGAACAATTCACAAAGAAAAGATATGCCCCAGCTGTGACTATAGTCTTACCTGGGGGATATTACAGTTTAGTTCAGACCAAGGAAATAAAGTGAGTATCACAGTAAAGTGAGTTACATTTTTTTTGGTGTCCTAGTGCATATAAAAGTTGTTTATACTATATTATAGTCTATTAATTATGCAATAGCATTATGTCTAAAAAATGCCTTAACTAAAAATACTTTATTGCTAAAAAATGCTAAGGATAATCTGAGCTGTCAGCAAGTTGTAATATTTTTGATGAAGGAGGTTCTTCTCTTGATGTTGATGACTGCTGACTGATTGAAGCAGTGCTTGCTGAAGTTTGAGGTGACTGTGGGAATTTATTAAAATAACACAATGAAGTTTACTGGATCAATTTACATTCTTCATTAAAGATTTCCCTGTGGCATGTGATGCTGTCTGATAGCATTTTACTCACAGTAGAACTTCTTTTAAAATTGAAATCAATCCTCCCAAACCCTGTTGCTGCTTAACTAAGTTTATCTTATATTCTAATTATTTTTGTTGTCATGTCAACTGTGTTCACCACATTTGTACCAATTGTACGTTCCATCTCAGAAACCATGTTCTTTGCTCATCCGTAAGAAGCAACTCGTCATCTGCTAAAGCTTTATCATGAGATTACAGAAATTTAGTCATATCTTCAGACTCACTTATGTTTGTATATATTTAACCTCATTTATATCATTTCTGGCATTTTTATATGAATCCAAATGTTCATGTAATATCTTGTCTATAAACATCCTTCAGCATTTCTTGTACTGTAGACCTTTGGCTACGAATTTACCCTTCCTGGTGAAAAAAAGGATTTAACTTGTTTTCATTTATGAAAATTATTATTACTACACACAAGGTTCTGATTCTTTCAGTACTTAAAAATATGGCTCTATTGCTTTCTGGCTTGCATAATTTATAATAAGAAGTCTGCTGTATTGCTTATATATGTGACTGTATGTTTTGTTTATTTTATCTCTAGTTGGCTAAGATTTTTACTTCATTTTTGGTTTTCATCACTTTGGCTTAAATGTCTAATGTTTTTTTCTATTTTATCATCTATATTTATACTTCTTGGGTTTTTCTGGGATTCTTCCATTTGTGATTTAAATTTCTTCATTAATTTGGGGAAATTCTCAATTATCACCTTTTAAAATATTTTCTTTTACCAGTATCTACCTCATTTTCCTTCAGAAAGACAATTACATGTGTGTGAAATGATTTTATATTTTCCCACAGCTTTTGGATATTTTGCTTTTTATTCTGTTTACTTTTTTTAATCCTGTTTAATAATTTCTATTGACCTATCATTAGGTTAACTATTCCTTTCCTCAGACATGTCTAGTAAACTGGTGTATTTGTCAAAAAGAATTCTCATATCTGATATCTATTTCTTTATTTCTAAGATTTTTCATTCCATTTTAAATAGCTTTCTATTTCTATGAAAATACTTCCCCCTGTCATTCACATTGTCAACCATGATGCTAGACCCCTTAACATATAATTTACAGTAATTTTAAAGTCTCTGCTATCTCTAAGTTTGTTTCTGTTAATGCTTTAGCTTTTAAAAATTGGTAATTATGTGTTTATTTTTTAATTTGGATGTTTCATAGGTTTTATTGAAGAGCAGACGTACTCTGTAAACAATAACAACAACAAAAAATAGACTGAAGTAAATAATAATTGAGACCATAATTAGGCACATCATTTCTCTGGCTACTACTTTGAGATGTTGAGTAAATCTAGTAAGACATTAAGCTGAATTTGACTTTTTGCTATAGTTACTCTCAAGGCACTACAGATTTAAAGCCCTGAAATTGTGGAATTAGTAGTCTCCATGCACAATTGTCACAGAGGAGTCTCTCTAAACTCTTGCCCTTCATCCAGTAGTAGACAACTGTTGCTCATTACTCCATTTTTGGCCATTGTAGGGGTATGGGGGTGGTTATGCATTCTCCTGCTTCAGACTCAGTCTTATCCAGAGCCAGTGTACCTTGAGGGTAAGCCTTTTGCAGCATTTTTGCCACTCTCCCATAGCAACCAAACTCTGTCCTGTATCTGTAGAGGTCTCAAGCCAAGGAACGTCCTGTCCATATCCAGGATTATTCAAACTCTGATTGTAATTTGTACAGAATCCTGGATTCAAGATGGTTTCCTGCCTTTCCCTCAGGGAAATATGGCATTTATTTCTACTTCTCCACCAGAACCAGTAACTTTACCCAGGCCCAGGGGCTAGAAAGTAGGATTCCTGTCCTTCATTTAGTGACTTAAAAACTTTTCTTTATATTTGATAATCATTCATGGTCTTGGAAGAGACTCTGTGCCTTCCATCAACATCAGCCAATAACCCCTAATGTGCCAATAAGTGGGTTGTTTCCAGTCCCCTATTCTGCCCCCAGTTCTTGTTGTGAGCACCCAGTACAGGCAGATGAGAAGGAACTTTAAGTGAATACAGACTCCCCTGTGTCCACTACTACTAGTTAATCTAAACTGTAACATTAACCCACACTTGGCCCTTAAACTTATAAAAAATTTAAACTACTTTATTTTTATATGCTTAAGGAGGCCACTTCTTTTACTTGTATTCAACCAAAGATAAAAGAGCTAGTGTTTTCTCTGTCTTTGGAGAGTCTTCCTATTCTTTGGAATTCAATTCATTTGTTGGGCTAATGATCTCAACTCTTTGATGGGACAGAAGTTGTGATTTTGTAGATTTGTCAGCTATTTTTCACGGTTAAGATGGAAATGACTTTCCAGTGTGTTGTTTTTACACACAATTGGAAGAAAAAAACCTCCATCTCCAAGTTAGTTTTTAATTGTTTTGCTTCCCTTTCTGGAAACCAAACAGAAAATTTAAAAATAAAAATAACAAGAGCTAACTACTCGAACTCCATTATTGGGTGTATGTAAGAGTCTGCAAATAGAGAAATTCCACATGTTACAAAGCCTAAGTTTGTTTCTGTTAATGCTTTAGCTTTTAAAAATTGGTAATTATGTGTTTATTTTTTAATTTGGATGTTTCATAGGTTTTATTCTATTGGCATTCATAGATTTAAAATATATAAGAGACACAAAAGCAAAACTCAGTGTCTACATTTTGATTTTTAAAATGCTATAAAATTTATTTTGGAGATAATTGAGTAGTGTCTGTGTTTAAAATAATATTGTTAATACTGTTATCATAGTACTGTTATTACTGCTACATTTCTCCATTATTAGGGTGGTGTAAAAGTAATTGTGGTTACTTCTAGAATACTGCTTGGGTTTCCTTTTCAATGTCGTGGACAGATCTGTCAAGCAGTCTGACTTCCTTTCAGCTTTTTGAACTCTGCCCATTCACAACCATCACTTCTATAAAGATTTCCATCACTCTGCCCTAACTAACATGACCACTTCACCCTCAGAATATTCCACATATTTATCTCCCCAGTTTAGTAACTGCGTTAAAATTAGAGACAACCCCTTATTTGTTCTGTCTTATTAATATCTAATAGTGAGGTGTTACCTCTGAAGTCAACAAGTGCCTACTTGCTCGAGCATCTTGTGTTTTCCACATATAATGGTGGATGATAACATGTGAGCTAAGGCAAAGTGAAAAACAAAACTAAAAGAGATTCTTGCCAATAAAGAAAGCAGTGATCATCCTTCTGACAAATACAGTAGATTGCTTTCAGTATCCCAAATTTGATTTCCTGCAAAGGGACTCAAAATAGAATGTATTGCCCTCCAAAATACTCTGAACCACCCAAACAGATTTTATCTACATAGTATCTAAAGCTATCAAAATGTGATGTGAAAATGTAATTGTGAACTTTAGTATGTAACTACATGGCCAAACATGCCATTTAATATAAAGCAACAATTTATAATATATTATTAAGCTCCTCATGAATGCTTAGAGTGGCGCTCTAACACCTTACCACTTAAATACTGTCCTCAGAAGTGTACTCTCAAGATCACATCAGAACTTGTTAGAAATGCAAATTATTGGACCCCAGTCCAGACCTTTTGATTCAGAACATCCGTTTTAACAAGATCACTAGGTGATCATATAGGTATTAAAGTTTGAAAAGCACTTCTCTAAAAGATATCTAAAATATCTAGAAGAAAACCTGAATTTGACTAGACTTCTTTGTGGAAGAAAAACTTTTGTATTTCCTCTGGTGGTGTGAACTCAGCTGTTATGGCCACATTCCTAATACAGGAGATTGCTGATAGCATTTTTATACATCTTGTATCCGTGTTATCAGGCACACACACTTGTCTGCATCTGCTGTTCACAGATAAAGTTCGCATTTTTGAAATGAGTAGGTATATCACCCTATTTGTGTTCAAAAAATCACCTAGTGTTTATTTTCTTTCTGTGGAGGAATGTTCATGAGTCCACATACTACAACTTGACTTCAGAATGCATTCATTATTTTTAAATTCAAAAAGCAGTAATGGAAATGTGCATTGTTGGACTGCTTTGAGTCTAGGAAATTAAAGATTAATAGTAAAGAAAAAGCTTAGGTAAAACTGTGGTCTTCATGTTAGTTTCTTTTTGTAGCTGTGCTTTCTGAAATTTAATTCAGTTTTTTCAGTTAAAATTTGAAATGCAAATAATAAAGTTATTTAAATTTCTAGGGATTATGCTGAGATTTCTTTTTAAAAGAAATAAAGCATCTTTTGCAAAAAGAAATGCTTGAAATGTAATGACCTATTTAGAGAGAAGTGTATTGAATGGAGTTATTAAAAAAAGTACATTTCTGCATTTAAAAAAACCTATGATTTGACACTTTTTGTTTCTCTTTAAAAATAAATAAGACTTACATTAGCCAAGGAGAATTTTGGTAGCTTGACTAGAGATAAATTCTCCCACAGGTTAGTAGACAAAACCTATAAGAGAGACACATCAATAGGATGCTGTATCTGCCACCTTCATTTGCTTAAAGGCTTGATGAGTTGGTCTAAAATAGGAACCATATGTGTCATTTGTGTGCACTGGATTGAGGGCTCTAACACTTCTGTTTGGAAGGAATTTTTCAGGGATGATGCCACAGTTCACTAACTCATGTTTTCTGAGAGAATCCTACCAAATGACAAAATTACATTTGCAATTCACTTAGATGTAATTAATGACTTAGGGAGGTCATTGTTCATATCAATAAAAAGAAAAAATTTAGTATGGGGCTGAAAGCACTTTTACATATTTTATTTGGTTAGCATTATAATAATCACATTTCACATAGTACAGCTTTATAAATAAAATTTAAAATCTTTAATGAACAGGGAATAATATTCTAGGTTTTAGTTTTTGCAGTGACCTAATCCTTAATGTTAGAGGTTAAGTTATCACTCCTAAATGCTTTCATATATAATGCATCCAATCGCTTAAACCAATTTAATGGAATCTAGATGTTACAAGTAATTGGCAGGTAGAGTTGGTAGGTAGAGTTTAGGAAGATTGGCATTTGTGATTTGATTTTTTAATTTCATATCATACTAAGTTTGTAAATTTGAGACTGGAAAATTTACAAAAGAAAGAGGTTTAATTGGACTTATAGTTTCACATGGCCAGGGAGGCCTCACAATCATGGTGGAAGGCAAGGAAAAGCAAGTCACATCTTACAAGGATGGCAGCAGGCAAAGAGAGCTTATACAGGAAAACTTCCATTTTTAAAACCATCAGATCTCATGAGACCTATTCACGATCATAAGAACAGCACAAGAAAGACCAGCCCCCATAATTTAATCACCTCTTACCAGTTCCTCCCATGACACATGGAAATTATGGAAGTTACAATTAAAGATGAGATTTATTGGGGACACAGCCATAGCATATCATTCCATTCTTGACCCCTCCCAAATCTCATGCCCTCACATCTCTAAACCAATTATGCCTTCACAACAGTCCCCCAAAGTCTTAACTCATGTTAGCATTTATCTCAAAAGTTTACAGTCCAACATCATATCTAAGATAAGGCAAGTCCCTTATGCTTATGAGTCTGTAAAATCAAAAGCACATTCCTTACCTCCTAGATACAGATATTGGGTAAACACAGCCATTCCAAATGGGAGAAATTGGCCAAAACAAAGGGGCTGCAGACCCCATGCAAGTCTGAAATCCAGAGGGGGAGTCAAACCTTAAAGCTCCAAAATGATCTCCTTTGACTCCATGTCTTGCATTTGGGTCATGCTAATGCAAGAGGTAGGTTCCCATGGTTTTGGGCAGCTGCGTCCCTGTGACTTTGCTCATAACACAGGGCTATTTTCATCCTGACATTACTAACTATGGACCTGAAATGCATTTGGATCTTGCCAGAAACATCAAAGAAATTCCCATATAATTGATATTGCTAAGTATTTATTTAGGAAAAGAGATTTCTCTTGAGTTGGTGTATTTGGGTACATTCAGATTCTATGTATTAAAAATATAAACAAACAGCTAATAACAGTGATTGGGAAATAGGAGTAAGCATATTGGAAAAACACATCTCATGTTTTATATTGAGGGAACTTACTGTTAGTTCTAAAGAAGAAACCAAAATATTGAACACATTGATGCTGTTGTGTTTAAGCCCACGTATTAATTTGAAAAATCAAAGAAAAAATTTGCTGGACCAAAGATCATTAACCAATTCTTTCCAAATCAACTAATTTCTGAATTATTAGCATTGTGTCATGAGTTTGAGTAAGTCAAATTACCCAAGGTTTTAGCCCAACGTCAATTTATAAATAAAAACAAATCACCAAAGACAGATCTCCCAACGTGCCCCTGTTCTATTTCTGCAAGTTCCTGCTTTCCAGGCTTATAATTAGTGGTTGGATTCCTTCGAAAGCCATGCTAGCTTTGTGTGTTCAGAGTTTCTACAGCTTTTGGAGAGGTGCAGGTGTTGTCATGTAGAAGATAAACTACTTCCTTTGGAGTGGTACAACACATTTCAGTATGAAGTGATGCAGCCATAAGTCATAGGCGCTAAATCCAGGTGCTCTTGAAGAGCAGCTGAAAGTTAAAATCATTCCAGGTGGGATGGAAAGGCATAGAACATCAGCCATTCTCATAGGAGGTTATGACTTCTGCAGAATGACAGTCTATATATAAATATTATAGATTTATATTTTAAAGCTGATGGCCTTACTATAAAAATGCATTTACACTTATAATTTATTTTTAAATACTTCTTGAGTTAGTGATGTACCCTGTGCACTCGAGGATTTCAGTGAAGCTGCTGACCAATCAGAACTTGCTCACCATAGGACTGGAAAATGAAAGAAAGAAATCTTGTGCCCATCTGGACAACAAGAGGAAGTGCTAAAGCTAAGGAACTTTCTTTTAAAGAAGAGCTAGTTCTACATTGCATAAAAATGAAAAGTTAATTTTTCTAACTTATCATGGATAGCTAAACAGATTACACTTTTAGATGGTACCTGAATTTTTCAGATTAGTTTTCTGTATTTACAAGATAAACACATTTGTTGTCCACATCACTTTCTGTTATGCTAGCAAGAGTACAAATATCTTTAAAAAGTCAAGAGAAAGCAAGAGAGGGAGTTAGACGGGAGAGGTATGGCTAATATATTCCTTAAAGTCACAGTGGAAACATCAGCACACTTTAAAGGAAGCTTGTCCAACCTGCTGCTTCCAAGCAGCATGCTGTCCAGGATGGCTTTGAATGAAACTGAACACAAATTGTAAACTTTCTTAAAACATGAGATTTTTTTTTTTTAGCTCATCAGCTACCATTACTGTTAGTATATTTTATGTGTGGCCCAAGACAGTTCTTCCAATGTGACCCAGTGAAGCCAGAAGATTGGACATGCCTGCTTTAAACAGTGTGAACAAATTGTATGTTGCTAAATGTATATTACTTTTAGTTACTTGTATTAATAATAACTAGTACTCTTCTAATACCTATGAAATTATAAATTTTATTTGAAAGAATTTGAACCCATTTTTTAGTGCATTGCAGCTTACAGTATTGAGGACTGGTGAAGTTTCTAAATAAATCATCTATTTTGTCTACTTTCCCATGAAAAATACTATATATTTTTCTAAATGGGGTCTGAGGCAAACTTTTGCAAGTAGTATCTTTGGGTCTTGAAGATGTTTAGGAGGGACTTGCAAGGATGTTAAGTAGAAGGTAGGATTGAAATAAAATTGGGAGCAATATAGATCATACATATAAACAGTGTTAATATAGCAAATATTTTTAAGAAGCACACATTTTCATGGTTATAAAGTATACATGTTAATTTTAGAAATACAAAGTTAACCTATATTTAGAAATATCTAGGACAAAAATAGAAAGCACAAAATAGAAATCATTTGAAATCTTCCAATCCAATGAACCACTTTCTTTCATCTTCATTCACATACTTCCAATCTGTTTTCCAGCACTCTAAAAAGAACAACAGTGACCATCAACAGTTTTCCTATTGTCTGAAAAATTTCAATTTGCCATGTATATAATGACAATTTTATATTATTATCACACTACAAATTCTAACCAAATACAAAAAGTCCATTAGAAATGTTGTCTCTAAATGTTACATTTTGACTTTAGTTTTCTGTTCTGATCAATATTACTTTGATTTTCTTGACCTAAAATAATTGAATCACTGTCTTCATGGCCAAGTTTCTCTCACGAAGTTGAAATGTATTTTGCACATAATCTTAAATAAATCCCATTCAATAACACTGATAAGTAGTTATGATATAGCAAAATACTATTAGAATAAAGAATAGTAAATGATTAGTGCTACATAGAGGATAGATATTGCTTTTGTATAGTGTCTAACAGATAGTGCTGGTACTCACCTGTCTAAGAATGACCAGGAAATTAGAATGTTCTCTGTTTTAATGCACGTTAGAGTCATTGTTTAAATAGGTTCTCATTTTCCCTTCTTCTACCTCAAAATACATGTCAACCTAATAGAAAAATATTCATTTATGAGTAAAACTACTTTTTTATTATTGCAGCCTCACTATTCACTCTTTTATCTCACCCCTACCAGACAGCAGCCAAAATGTTTAGATTTTATTTATTTTACACTTCTTCCAAATTATCACTAGATATGTGCTTTAAAATTACATTCATAGACAGCTCACGTTGGGTGCATAAACATGTTTAATTCATTTGTCGTTAGGCCACGTGACACCTTGTTCCTTTAACTTTGCAGCCCTTGCAGCAGGCTTAGCAAAAGTCCCTCTTTTCTGTGTGAGTTAGTTAAGATGTATCTGGCTGTTTTGCCCTATCTTTAGTATGCAGGGAGCACAGAGATGAAGATAAAAGGCGAAATGTCTATCTTTGAGTCCTCTGCAATACCGA
>PVKP010032937.1:0-25464 GCA_004027715.1 Plecturocebus donacophilus | reverse complement strand
TCCGCACCGAGAAGCACTGCGCCGGCCAAAAGAGTCGCGCTGGCGACCCGTGTGGCTCCTTCGCCGGGAACTTCCCAGTCTGTGGGCATCAAAAATTCGTCTGCAATTGCGGTGTCCATTCGCTCTCTGCACTTTCACTGGGAGCTACAATCCCGAGCTGCTGCTACGTGGCCATCTTGGATCTCTCTCCACCTGGTGATGAAGTTTTTCTGTTTCTTAGTTTTCCTTTGGCGGACGCCCCTTCCCCACAGAGCCGGACCTTCCTGGGTTCGCTGTGCTTGCTCTGAAACTCTCAGTCCTCAGCGCTTCCAATTGCTGTTTTCCTTGTGGTGATGGGACCAGCCGAGCCCGACCGTCCCGTATACTCTGCACCGAGAACCGCCGCGCTGGGGCGCCGGCAAAACAGATGCGCCCGCTGGCGACCCGTGTGGGTCCTCTGCCAGGAATCTCCCGGTCTGTGGGCAACAAAAATTCATCGGAAAGTGCGGCGTCCACTTGTTCTCTGCGCTTTCACTGGGAGCTACATTCCTGAGCTGTTGCTAATCAGCCATCTTGGATCTCTCCTAATGTTTGTATTTTTAGTGGAGATCGGGTTTCACTATTTTGGCCAGGCTAGTCTTGAACTCCTGACCTCGTGATCTATCTGCCTTGGCCTCCCAAAGTGCTGGGATTACAGGTGTTTTCCTTTAATATTTGGTATAAGGAAACTTTATATCTGGAATAACTTAAATATGATCTGACCAAATCTATTATTTACATATAAAAACTCAGGTTCTAGCCATTTAACATCTAAAGCTGTTCTTATTTAGAGGAAATTTTTACCAAACAAGTGACTCATTTAGCCATCAATAAAATAAGGACAGATGTTTTTTCGTTCTGTTGCAGAGCAAAAAATATCTTCTGAATGTGAAAAGATATTACTTCTTTAGTGTTTATCACTTATAATTCATTATTGTACATTTCTGATACATTGAATTAAGATATGGTGAGAGTAGGTTGTAGATTTTTAAAGGTTCTTATGTGCTTGCTTTTTATAGTGTTGGACTAGGAATAATGTATTTACCTTAATCACCCTGGGTCCAAATAGTAAAAGCTTGGGTGAAATTACTTATGAGTGTACTTTTCCTGCACAGAGCAGAGCCATGACTGAACACTATTGAGCTTTAACAAAAATCATCTTATCTTATGTTAGAACATTAATACTTTCCCTCCTTCTCAGATCTTTGTTTCACAGTAAATCACATATGGATATAAGCTGCAAGTGCTCTGAATTTGATTAAGGCTATAAGTTAATGCATTTCTGCTAAAAAAAAAAAAGGGGGGGATTTAAATGTAACGTTGATTTGATTATACTGTAGTTTCACTTGAAGGAGAAAGCATGCAATAAACATTGACTTATTCAATGCATAGGCTATCTTCATAAAGATGAGAGTGAGTGACAGTTGTCTCTGTATTATAAAATATCAAAATGGTAAATTGAATATGATGCATACCAAGGAACAATGTGGAAATTTATGCTGTTCATCTTTTTTTCAATTACTACTAAGTGTGTATATGTGGTGTGTATGTATTTTGAACTTTTCATATTTAAACTAAATTCTCTTTGGTAGAAATCATCAATTAAACAGACTATAGTAAAAGTGTCTATAAATATAGAATGAAAAAATACTGATGTCATGCATTTTCCCTAATATCTTGAAGGTACACAAAATCTTCAGTGCCTTTTGTATAAACTACTTTTATGTGGTTCCTATAGAAGACAGCTGAGGCACGAAACACAGACACACAACAAACAGCTTGCTTGGTGATGTTGACATTCGTGCCAGTGTGTTCTCTCTTACATGGGAGTCCCAGGTTACCCTGATGCCTTCCCACATGGTCAAACACATGGAGCTTTCATGTTTACACAGAGCTCCAGAATTCTGAAGACTACAGTTGTTTAACAGTGGGATATAGGGAGAAGGAGTGATGTCTCTCTCACTAACTGTTCTGTATCATGAATATTGATACAGAATAAAAAAGCACTGGCCTTAGTAAAACCTGACTGGAGGAGAAACATGGTAGATGTGTAAAGAAGGCTTCCCCCCTCCCCACCACATTATTTATTTTAAACTATCATTACCACCTGAAAGGAGCTTTTCACTTTGAACTTAAAATAGTAACTTTTAACCCTGACAAGCAAGTAAACGAGTAAGTGCTACAGTATTAGAGAGTGAAGGTGACAAACCCTGAGGAGTGTTACTCTTTCATAACCAAGCTGACTCAAACTCTCTTAGAAGCTAATCAAGTAATTTAAGCATCTCTAAAAATGTTGCTGCATACCTTCATAGAAACAGAGTTGAAGTGAGAGCTGCATTTTCTTGTTTTTAAGATCAGGAGACTACAAATTTTTCAGAGAAGAATAAATTTTCTATCATAAATTATGAACATTTTAAAATTTCATTTTATTTTATTTTTTCCTTTTTTGTCCTTTTTTCTTTTTCTCTGTCAGAATTAAGTTTTAGTTCATGCCCGTATCATTCAGCAGTTGAACAGTTAAATTCATCATCTAAAGAACATTTTAAAGATCTATTTCACACTTTTTCCTACTTGTAATGAATTATCAGACTTTTTAATCTACCTTTTTTGAACTTTTCATCTTTTTTTGTTGTTGTTGTTGAGACGTAGTCTTGCTGTGTCACCAGGCTGGAGTGCAGTGGTGCAATCTTGGCTCACTGCAACCTCCGCCTCCTGGGTTCAAGCGATTCTTCCACCTTGGCCTCCCGAGTAGCTGGAACTATAGGCGCACGCCACCACGCCTGGCTAATTTTTTTGTATTTTTAGTAGAGACTGAGTTTCACTGTGTTGGCCAGGATGGTCTCGATCTCTTGACCTCGTGATCCGCCCACCTCAGCCTCCCAAAGAGCTGGGATTACAGGCATGAGCCACCGCGCCCAGCCGAACTTTTCATCTTTTTCCCTGAATTATAGATTTAATTCTGTGTAAGTATATGTGTGTTTGAATATATTTTTATATTTCAGGTCTAGATGTGTATACTGGAGCTGTTCTAACTACTTACAAGACATTGCCACCTGGATTCCCACTACCTTCATTTCAGTATTTCAGTAAATAATTAATCAAAAACATAGTTTATTTTCAAACATGGATTCATGGATTGTTACCAGCTGAAAGGACTTTGGAGACTCTAACCCTATTCCTTGCATTTACATATGAGAAAATGGAGGCATGGGAAGGTAAAGTTAATTGCCTCAAATAGCATAACAAGCTATGTATATTTCTCATAATAGCTACTATTGATTAAGTTTCTATGTTGGGTTAAACACCATGCTAAGTGCTTTCCAGAGATTATCTAATTTTTACATCATCTATATTTTTGTTAGTGCCATTACTCTCCCCACTTTACTAAAGAAGAAACCAAGACATGGGGTTTAATAACTTCTCTATAAATTTTAAATTATCGTTAGCGTCTCCGTATTTGCAAATCTCCATTGTCCCGTTGTTCCTAATAGATATAAATCAACTGTTAAACAGTTGGATGCCATCAAGCAGTCTGGTGTTTGGAGCTAGGAAGGTTCAATTGTGTGTGTGTGTCTGTGTGTGTGTGTGTGTGTGTATGTGTGTTTTCCAGCTTTATTGAGGTATTAATGACAAGTAAACAGTTGACAAAACTGTACATATTTAAGGGATACAATGTCATGTTTTAATATACATATAAATTGTGAAGGGATTATCACAAGCTGACTCACATCTGTCACCTCTCAGTCATTTTTTCTGTTTATGGTGAGAAACTAAAGAGCTATTCAAATGTAGTCAAGAATACCATATAGTACTAACTGTAGTTGCCATGTTGTTCATTAGATTTCCAGAATGTATTAAATATTCATCCTGCATAATGGAAACTGTGTACCCTTTGACCAACCTATTTCCTTTACTACCCAGACCATGGCAAACACCCTGTTAACTCTCTGCTTTTATGAGTTTGACTTCTTTAGATTCCACATACAAGTGAGATCATGCAGTAGGAAGATCTAGTTTAGAATCCTGACTTTCCTTTTTATTAGCTGTATATGTCATATTCAGGTTGCTTTAGCATTTGTGAATCTGCTTCTCCATCTGTAAAGTGAGAACAGCTAATAATTCTTATTTCATGGATTACTGAGAGGATCGAATGAAGTATAATCATAAATAAAGCATCCAGCATGTTACTTGGCAAAATTGTAGTGATTGAATGAATATTTGTTTATTCCTCAAGCAAGTTTTGAGCATCTATGTATCAGGCAAGAAGAGAGCCATCATCTTTACCCTTCTGGAATATACAGACTCATAGGAGATAATCAGATATATATATATCAGAGTACTGATATATATATGTATGTATGTGTGTGTATATATATATATATGTATAATTATTATTATTTAGACAGAGTCTCACCCAGGCTGGAGTGCAGTGGCATAATCTCGGCTCACTGCAACCTCTGCCTCCCGGGTTCAACTTATTCTCCCACCTCAGCCTCCCAAGTAGCTGGAATTATAGGCGCGTGCCACCATGCCCAGATAATTTTTGTATTTTTAGTAGAGACAGGGTTTCACCATGTTGGCCAGAATATTCTTGATCTCTTGACCTCATGATCCATCCACCTCAGCCACTCTAATCTTCTTTTAAAGCATAATGAGATTATAGGACTCAGACTGGTCAATTAAGGAATTTCCCAGGATGTTTTCAGCCTCTGCTCAAAAGGTATGATTTGCCAATTGCCTGAATGGTCCTAGATGCTAGAGTTGGCATGGCTTTCTCAGTATTGGGACCAGACAGGGAGACTGCGCAAGTGTAACAGCACAGCCTCTGAAGATTGGCTCAAAGGGGAAGAGATGAAGGATTATTTCCATCCCTTTTATTGTTCCAATCAGGATATAAATTATGAGCTCATAGTACCATCCTTTCACTATCATCTTTTATTGTATTTATTAGATACAATGAAAGGATATGTTTTGTCCATAAAAATATTAAACGATTAAAAAGTACTAAGGACTGTAGATATTACTAGTTTTTCCCCTACTTCCTATCATATTTTTAGAAGAAGAAACAACTCTTTGGCATACCTTGCTTAAAGATAAGATGATATTTGGCTGGGTGTGGTGGCTCACGCCTATAATCCCAGCACTTTGGGAGGCCCAGACAGGCAGATTACCTGACATAAGGAGTTTGAAATCAGCCTGGCCGACATAGCGAAATTGCATCTCTACTAAAAAATACAAAACTTAGCCAGGCATGGTGGCAGGTGCCTGTAATCCCAGCTACTCGGGAGGCTAAGGCACAAGAATGCTTGAACCTGGGTGGCAGAAGTGGCAGTGATCTGAGATCACACCATTGCACTCCAGCCTGGGTGATAGAGGGAGACTCCATCTCAAATAAATAAATAAATAAATAAATAAATAAATAAATAAGATAGATGATAGTCTTGGTGTGCTAATCAGGGGCTACCTGTGAGATTGGAAATTCCTTATGTGGCAGTGTCATGGAATTTTGGGCCCATGTGAAACATGTTTTTGGCTTTTTTAACTTAAAATAGTTAACAGCTTAAAAATACATTATTTATGTGTCAGAAACTGTTTGCCTTCATTGAGATTGAAGTTTCTTTGAGAACTAGGATCACATCTTGTATGTCTGTTGAATTTCCCACAATAATTATTGTGCAACCAAATCAATAGCAGACCCTCAATAACACTTACTGATTATTGCCATGCGTAAGCTGGGATACTCTTGAGTACCTTTCTAAGTCTTCACTTAGGGAAATACAGAACACAAAATGAAATGTTTGATTGGTTGCTTAGTTTCCACAGTGACTTTTCAAAATACACAGGAGCATGGGAACAAAAAAATAAAATTCACTGTAACACCAAGCTGTATGAATGAACATGTAGAAAAGGAAAAAGTGATCCTGTGACACCAAAACTTAGTTTGTTCTAAGGATGATACTTTAAGCATTAGGGAAAAATGAATTCTTTTTTGCTAAATTCTTTCAGTTCCTCAAAATTATTCCATGTTTTTATTTCTTTCACATTTGGACTTAGGTTTTTCTATAAGCATTTAATTTTTCTTAAAAATTTTAATTGCATTTTTTGGTGCTTGTTGATGAATGATGTACACTTTCTTCTTGAAGTCTGATTTTTCTGTTCTAATTTAGAGTTTCTTCTTATTTTTCTCCTGGCTATCTCCATTATTGCTTCAGTCTCATGTCTTTGTCTGTATTTGATTATTATTTTTCTTTGTACTATTGTTTTTCTTTTTATAGGAAAAAACAGGGGTTTCTACAAATATTGTGCTGAGTCCTTACATGTCCAAAATGCCTTACATTTTTCCTCATAGTACATTAATAAATTACTGGGATTAGAACTATAAGTTCAAAGTAATTTTCTCTCAGAACTTGGGAAACATTGATACGTTGTTACCTTTTATGTGGTATTGCTTATGAGATATCTGATGCCAATCTGATTCCTTTTTAAATAACTTTTTTCCCTATTCAAATATTTATTAGGCTGTTTATCTCCTCAGTTCTGAAATTCCGCCAGATATGGCTCTGTTAAAATGTATTCTTCTCAGCACTTGATGATTCTGTACAATCTAGAAACAAGCGCCTTTATTCAGCTTAAGGTACTTTTTTTCCATTGTACCTTTGATTATTTCTTCCTTCTTTTTCTCCTCCTATCTTTACGGAATTCGTGTTAATGGTGCATTAGAATTTGTGAATGGACTTTTCTTATTTATTAAAATCCCTCATGTATTTTTCATCTGTTTTTCTCTGTATATTTTATTTTCTCATCTTTTGATATTTTTATTAATTGAAATTTAATTTCCAAAATGTCAGCCTTCTGTTCTCTGATTCATTTTAATGGTAGCTTATTTTGTGGCTCAAATCCTATAAAATGTATTATATTTTGTGGAAAAATTAGGCAAACAACGAAAATTAAATTTTACCTAACCATGTCTAAAAATACAACTAACTGTAAGAAAATGTGTATGGCTGGGCACAGTGGCTCATGCCTGTAATCCCAGCACTTTGAGAGGCCAAGGAGGGCAGATCAGCTGTGGTCGGGAGTTCAAGAGCAACCCTGTCTCTACTAAAAATACAAAATTAGCCAGGTGTGGTGGCACATGCCTGTAATCCCAGCTACTCGGGAGGCTGAGGCAGGAGAATCTCTTGAACCCAGGGGGCGGAGATTGCAGTGAGCTGAGATCGCACCATTGCACTCCAGTCTGGGCAAGAAGAGTGAAACTCGGTCTTAAGACAAAAAGAAAAGTTGTGTGTATATGTACACATATATATACATGTGTATATATACATAGATATACATACGTATACATATATTCATATGTATATATGAATGTATATAGATATACATATGTATATATGTATATACACGTGTGTATGTATATATGTGTACAGGTATACTACATATACATGTAGTATATGTGTGTATATATGGTATACATACATATGTAGTATGTCTATGTACACATGCAGTATATACACAAAGAAAAAATATGTATATAATAGTTTCACTGTACTTTATTTGCTCCCCTTTTAAAAATAATAGTGCGGCCAGGCGTGGTGGCTCACACTTGTAATCCCAGCACTTTGGGAAGCCGAGGCAGGTGGATCACGAGATCAGGAGTGTGAGACCAGCTTGGCTAACCCCTAAAAAATTTGTAAAAATCCAAAAATTAGCTGGGTGTGGTGGTGAGTGCCATAATCCTTGCTACTCAGGAGGCTGAGGCAGGAGAATGGTTTGAACCTGGGAGATGGAGGTTGTCATGAGCCAAGATTGCGCCACTGCACTCCAGACTGGGTGACAGGTTGACACTCTGTCTCAAAATAATAATAATAATAATAATTGTGCTAGAGTTCATGACTGACTAATTTTCAGAACTTCGTGTGTATGGTTGTTTATTAAGTCCTCAATATTCTCGTATTATACTTTAGAATTACAGTGCCCAGGCATAGTCAGTGACTGTGCTAATAGTCCTAGCAGTAGAAGTTCATCCTGTATAGCTCCAATGTGAACTCTTTCTGGGCCCTTGGAGACACTTTGCTTGTCTTCATTTTTTACCTATCTTGCTGTTCAATAACAGGTAATAGAAAAGGAGATAAAACTTAAATGTCATTATTTTCCACTGCTTAACAATCTTTAAAAATAAATGTGAAACCCATAAGGACATAATCTTTTACCTAGAGCCCTTGCCTAGCTTTAGGGAATGAAGGAAACACTAGAAACAACAGAGAGAAAAGAAATAACCAATCCTCCAACACTTTTTGTTGACTCTGACTGTAAAATATATCCAGGATCTGACTACTTTACACCATTTCACCAGTTTCCATCTGTGTTCAAACTGCCTTCAGGTGACGCTTTGAAAAGTGCAATTTCCCTGTCGTGAGTTTCCCTGTTTCTAACTTTGTTTCCGCTTCTTACCTCACCATGAGTTCTTACCCAAATAGAAATTGAAGTGATCATTTAAAAATTAAGTCAGACCATGCCTCTCC
The DNA here is from genome assembly GCA_004027715.1 of Plecturocebus donacophilus. Taxonomy (NCBI): domain Eukaryota; kingdom Metazoa; phylum Chordata; class Mammalia; order Primates; family Pitheciidae; genus Plecturocebus; species Plecturocebus donacophilus. Next base: position 16,924 of record PVKP010032937.1, on the reverse strand, counting down.
TCTACTTAAAACCATTAATGGGTCTCTATTTCACTCAGAATATAAGCCAAAGCCCTTTTCATGACCCGCCAGTCCTCGGGTGAATTGACTGTTAATTTACTTTTCTAATTCCATTTCTTGCCACTATTCTCCCTCATTCTATTCTTATTTCCTTGGCTTTCTTGCTGTCCTGGCAATAAGACAAGCATCCAAGCATATTTTTTCCTCTAAAGATGCAGAAAAATTCCTTTTTTTTTTTTGAGACGGAGTCTTATTGTCACCCAAATGGAAGTGCAGTGGCATGATCTCAGCTCATTGCAGCCTCTGCCTCCTGGGTTCAAACAATTCTCCTGCCTCAGCCTCCTGAGTAGCTGGAACTACAGGTGTGCACCACCACGCCTGGCAAATTTTTGTATTTTTAGTAGAGACGGGGTTTCACCATGTTGGTTAGGCTGATCTAAAACTCCTGACCTCGTGATCTGTCCACCTCAGCTTCCCAAAGTGCTGAGATTACAGACATGAGCCGCTGTGCCTGGTCAAGTGTTACTTTTTCAGATGTAAATTCCCTAACCATTCTAACAGACTGTCACTCCTGACCTTGCCTTCTTTTCTTTTCTTTTTTATTAAATGTTATTATTTCCATAGGTTATTGGGGAACAGTTTGTGTTTGGTTACATGGGTAAGTTCTTTAGTAGGGATTTGTGAGATCTTGGTGCACCCATCACCTGAGCAGTATATACTGTACCCTATTTGTAGTCTTTTATTCCTCACCCCCTTCTCATCCTTTCCCCCTAAGTCCCCAGAGTCCATTGTATCATTCTTATGCTTTTGCATCCTCATAGCTTAGCTCCCACTTATGAATGAGAACATATGATGTTTGGTTTCCCATTCCTGAATTACTTCGTTTAGAATAATAGTCTCAGTCTTATCCAGGTTGCTGCAAATGCCATTAATTCATTCCTTTTTATGGCTGGTTGTATTCCATCATATAAATATACCACAGTTTCTTTATTCACTCATTGATGAGCATTTGGTTGGTTCCACATTTTTGCAGTTGCAAATTGTGCTGCTATAAACATGTGTGTGCAAGTATCTTTTTCATATGACTTTTTTCCTCTAGGTAGATACCCAGTAGTGGGATTGCTGGAACAAATGGTAGTTCTACTTTTAGTTCTTTAAGGAATCTCCACACAGCCACAGTGGCTGTACTAGTTTGCATTCCCACCAGCAGTGTAGAAGTGTTCCCTGTTCACCATATCCATGCCAACATCTACTATTTTTTGATTATTTTTATTATGGCCATTCTTGCAGGAGTGAGGTGATATCATATTGGGGTTTTGATTTGCATTTCCCTGATCATTAGTGTTATTGAGCATTTTTTCATATGTTTGTTGGCCATTTGTATATCTTCTTTTGAGAATTGTCTGTTCATGTCCTCAGCCCACTTTTTGATAAGATTGTTTGTTTTTGTCTTGCTAACTTTTCTTTGTAGATTCTGGATATTAGTCCTTTGTTGGATGTGTAGATTGTGAAGATTTTCTCCCACTCTGTAGGGTGTCTGTTTACTCTGCTGACTATTCCTGTTGTTGTGCAGAAGCTCTTTTGTTTAATTAAGTCTCACCAATTTATTTTTGTTTTTGTTGCATTTGCTTTTGGGTCCTTGGTCATGAAATCTTTGTGGAAGCCAATGTCTAGAAGGGTTTTTCGCATGTTATCTTCTAGAATTTTTATAGTTTCAGGTCTTTGATTTAAATTTTTGATCCATCTTGAGTTTATTTTTATATAAGGTGAGAGATGAGGATCCAGTTTCATTCTTCTACATGTTGCTTGCCAACTTTCTGAGCAGCATTTGTTGAGTAGGGTGTCCTTTCCCCCACTAATTTATGTTTTTATTTGCTTTGTCAAAGGTCAGTTGCCTGTAAGTATTTGAATTTGCTTCTGGGTTCTCTATTCTGTTTCAATGGTCTATGTGCCTATTTTTATACCAGTACCATGCTGTTTTGATGACTATGGCCTTATAGTATAAAGTCGCAATTTGTTCTTTTTACTGTTTTGCTTTGGCTGTGTGTGCTCTTTTTTGTTTCCATATGAATTTTAGAATTGTTTCTCCTAATTCTGTGAAGAATGATGGTGGTATTTTGATGGGAATTGTATAGTTTATCAACCCTTGGCAAAGTGTTTCTGCTTTTCTTAAAATTTTTTAATTGTCTGCTCTTTCCAATAGATGTGAGTTTTATGAGCTCAGGGACATTGTTTGGGTCACTGACATATAGTCTCAGCATACCAAACAGTGGCTAGCACACGGTGAGCACTCAATAATTATTTGGTGAAAGTTAGAGTGAATGAAAATGGTTTCTAAAATGGCAACGACTGTAGTCCCAGCTCTGAAGGCTGAGGCAGGAAGATTGCCTGAGCTCCAAAGTTTGGGATCGTAGTGCACTGTGGTTGTGCCTGTCAATAGCTACTGCACTCTAACCTGGTCAACACAGTGAGAACCCATCTCTTTAAAACATGGCAGTGATATAATCTTATTTTTACTGCTTTTCTCTTTAAGGCTACCAGTGTTGTCTTTTCTCTTCTGATTTCCCCTCATTGGAAATTAAAGATAGATAAAATATCCATTGCTTATTTATAGGTGAATTTAGGCTTTTGAATCCATGAGGAATAGCTGAGATAATCTTCCAAGAATTTCTGGAGGCAAGGAAACATTCGTAGCTAAAACACCATCTATATTGGCAACTGTACTCTTTTACAATGCTAGTGTTTCAATTATATTGTGTGTTTAAAGGCGATTGTGGCTACCTCAAAATATAAACATGATATGCAACACTACACATATAATACAATCAGTTTTAAACAAATGATTTATAAATAGACTTAGGGTGCTCAAGCCTCTTGCAAGATGAGCACTCCTGTGTTCTTCCTTCTGCTTCCTTTATTTCAGTTGTATGTCTACCAACTTCCTCCTCCTTCTACACTAGGAGAAATGGCACTGTTTCCAATATCTTTAACATCTGCTATCATGATGAGAAAATATCTTTTCTGGATTTGAAATACCTTCTTCATTCATTTTTTTAAATGGCGGAAATAAATTCATAGTGTTTTGAGTGCAGTTTTCTTCCTGCTGTTATTGCTGGCTCAAAATCCAGCAGAATTTCAGTGTTATTTCTGAGCTCCATAATGGAAATTTCATTTCTATTTTATTCAAAGTGTTATCCCAAGTGTCTAGCACAGTGCCTGGAACAAAGTGTTATCCCAAGTGTCTAGCACAGTGCCTATAATATTTATTTAGTGGATGTAGACTAATACTATTAAATAATTCTCATTCCAAAGATTTAGTGGCATGAAAAAATAATGATTAATGCTCTACTCCATGCTAAGTAAATGAAGTACAAATTGTTAGAATTTTTCTTTATTTTTCTTCCAAATATAGGGAACTTTCTGAAATTAAGCATCGAATAATGAGTTTTAATATATGTTATTGATCATAATAATATGTAATCATATAACCAAATAAGATAACACAAGCCAGTAGTTTTCTTATTCATCTTTTGTTCTTTAAAAAATGACAGGAAGATTAGAATTAGAGATAGAATTAGATGTCAAAACAGTCTTCTTCAAACCAGCAGTGTAACTTACTGAGACATCTTCTGCAATCCCTAAATTCTGTATTGGTGCTACCAAGGTGCGACTCTTGAGCTACAACTGCCTCTTGATAAAGGATGCTGGTCCCTGCTGCCAGTGTCATGTTTGCCCATTTACAGTGGAATATACGAATAGTACCTGGGATGGTGAAGAAGGTGAAGCAGCAATTTCAAAGTAGCTGTGGATAAACCTACAGAAACAGACTATTCTCTTTCTTCCAGATTGCATTATTCATTTCCACATGCCTGTCTTTATCTGCTTTGGAAGTCTGTTTCCTTATCTTCCAAGATTTATCATCACCTTCATATGTCCATAGCATGCATTTCTCAGACAGGTAAGATAGAATTAGTATATACTTGGTATAGCAAAAAGGCATGTTTGTCTTTAAATGATATCCTTGGTTTTTCATGTGATACTGGAGAGAAGGCTTACTATTTCTTCATTTATAAAATGCAGTATCTGGGCAAGGTAACATTTTGTGACACTGAACTTCAAGCTCAGCAAAGTATATGTGTGTGTGTATGTGTGTGTGTGTGTGTGTGTGTGTGTGTGTGTGTGTGTCTATTTGCAATGCATCACAGACCTTAAATAAATACAGTTGATCCTTGAACAATTTAGAAGTTAAGAGCACCAACCCCCTGCACTGTCAAAAATCCACATGTAAGTTTTGACTCCCCAAAACTTAACTACTACTTAACTACTAATAGCTTGGGGCTGACTGGAAGCCTTGTTGATAACACACACAGTTGATTAACACATATTGTCTATTTTATGCATTATGTACTATATTCTTAAACTGAGCTAGAGAAAAGAAACTATTAAGAAAATCATAAGATAAAGAAAATATATTTACTATTTATTAAGTGGAAGTAGATCATCATAAAGATCTTCATCCTTTGTGGTCTTCGCCTTGAGGAAGAGAAGGAAAAGGATGGGTTGGTCTTGCTGTTCCAGGGGTGGTAGAAGTGGAAGAAAATTCACATATAAGCAGACCCATTCAGTTCAAACCTGTATTGTTTAAGGTCAACTGTATTTGTAACATTGCCTCTGGTAAGTGACCGTGTTTTGGTTTTGTTTTTTTTCAAGGAAAAAAATAGTGTTCCATTCAAATGTCTATATGTTTATGAGAAACGTTTCAGAACTATGAAAGCTGAATTCAAGGTTTCTTGCAGATTGTGTGTATACTTTCTGTAATGTTTGTCATAGTATGAGAATATGAGTGGTCTTAAGACTTCAAACTGATTAATTAACTGTTTACTCAACTTAAAAAGAAAATATTTCAGTGAAGGAAGACTATTAATCAGAAGTATTCTAATAGATAACATAGTTTTGGTAATGAAATTGATATGGGCAATTAACAGTTTTTTCCAAGTTGGCTATACTGCTACTCTTATTATACAATGATACTGCTTTTCAGAGCAGAAAGTAAATTACTTCAGTTTTATTTTCATAAACCAAATTTTAAATATCCCTTTAGAGAATAGAAAATATGAAAAATATCTGCTTCTCATACCTCTTAACAATATAAATTTTCTTCTTAAGGGGAAATTTATTCCTGCATGCCAATCAAAAGGATAAAAGTTTACCTATCCTTAGTTTCTAAGAGGTAAATGTGCATAAAGTTTCCATTCACTGTGCCGGTTACCAAAATGATAAGTTCCTAGATGAATCTTTTAAGAAAAACTCTCTTACTAAAAAACTGCAGATAATAATGAGTTATTTTAGTGAAGGAAATGAAGAAATTCTAGTTTTGAAAATGACATATTTGCTACAAGAATGCAAAGGTGATGACATGAGGAAATTTAAAGGGATTTGTTTTCTCTAGTACTCAGCAAATGCAGGTCAAGAATCTATTTATTCAAATATTTATTTCATGGTAAATTAAAACATTTATAAAATTAGGCTAATATTCTTAGAATTCCTGTTAACAATGTGACATATAAACAAGATTATAATCTAACAGAGATTAATATTGGTTGAGAAAGATCTTGAGACTTCTTCAAGAATTCAGTTTAATAAAATACTGACAGGTAGATATCTGCAAGGAAATATATAATATTTTATCCATGCATGCAAAATAGTGTATATATTTCTTAATAGTACGTAGCAATGACTTCAAAGAACCATAGCTGTCCCTATCAACATATATATAGACAAAACAATTATAAACATGAACTTAATATGCTAATTATATTTCTACCCAATGCCTCAATTTAACTATACTGTACATATACAAATAAAATTTTAGGTGTATCAGAGAGAGTTAGAAAAGAGCAAATACATGTATGAATTTGATAAGCCTATCCCTCATTTGATAGGTCTTAAAAGATATTTTATCACTGCATTCTTCTAAATAATGTATTTGTACATTGCAAAACAACCCTTTTTGAGAAGTAGACTATGATCACAGATTTTCTTGCCACTAGTATTTCCTAAGATATATTTGGAATAGAAAACCTGATATTTTTCTGGGATTACATATGGTTAAAAAGTAAAAAACAAAACAGTCTTTAAAAAAAATACTGAGACTTTGGTGTTCAGCCTGGCATGTAAGGAGCTTAGAAGCCACGACTCCATCCTAGCAAAAAAGTAAAAGGCTGAATAAATTAGAAAATTAACCTCTCTTCTTAGAGCTGTCAGAAAAATGAGATTATAGGGCAAAGCAGTGCATGAAATATTAGAACAGCAGACAGGTAGATATAAAGAATCACAACTTAGTGGGGCAAAAACCTACAAGGAAAATTTTTGTGGGAACCAGTGCCAGGTAGGAAAACTTGAACTGTAATTGAAAAATTGCTGGAGGTTCAGTGTGGGCAAGTCTATGAGTTAAAATCTCCAGGAGGACTCAGTTATGGAAGGGCCTGTGCTTTTGTGAGTTTTACCTCTGGGAGTCTTCACAGTGAATACTGGAGAAAATTCCCCAAGGAGAGAAGAAAAGGAACCATCCTGAAATATGTCAGAGCATTTTGTTGGACTCAAGGCCTGCCCTCAAATGAAACTATTTTATCAGGGTCTAAACTTTTGGGATTTTATAAGAGTCTAACCTCTCAAGGGGAAGGGAAATACCAGAGTTCAGCCCCCTTTTAGCTTTCCACATAGGCAAAGGAAAATATATAACTTTAGACAACTCAAACCATCTTGTCCACTTCAGGGAATGCAAGGGAACTGAGAACACTGGTGAAGTTGATAGTCCAGGGGGACAGTTTCACCAAGGAGTGAGACCAAATCATAAGGCTACAGAGTGCTTCCCTTTCCCACACATTTTACCATCATATTACTAAAAGCCTATTTACAGCAGTTTTTTACCGAGTATATCACAATCTGTCATTCAATGGAAAAGTTGTAAGGCATGCTAATAGGCAGGAAATACAGTTTAAGATACTGAAAAAGCATCAGAAGCAGAGTCAAATATGGCAGTGATACTGGAATTATCAGAACAGAAACTTTTTTAAAACTATGGTTAATATGTTGAAGGTTTAAAAAAAATAAATGACATACAAGAACAGATGAATAATATAAATATAGAGATGGCAATTTTAGGAAAGAACCAAAGAGAAATGCCAAATATCAAACATAGTATACAGAAATGATTAAAAATGCCTTTGATAAGCTCATAAGTAGATTGAACATACCTAAGGAAAAAAGTCTCTGAAGTTAAGGATATGATAATAGGAACTTCAAAACTAAAATATGAAGAGAAAAAAGACTGGGAAAAAACAGAAGAGAATATTCAAGAACTGCAGGAGAACTATAAAAGGTATAGTGTACATGAGATGAACATACTAGAAAAAGAAAAGAATAGAAGCAATATTTGAAGCAATAATGTATGAAAATCTCCCCCAATTAATGTGAGACACCAAACTACTTCTCTGGAAAGCTCAGAGAACACCAAGCAGGATAAGTGCCCCAAATCTACACATGTGCATGTTATATTCAAACTTCAAAAAATCAAAGATAAAAATATTGAAAGAATCCAGGAGGAAAAAAACACCCATAGAGAAGCAAAAGTAAGAATTTTCTGTGACATATCCTTATAAACCATGCAAATAAGAGAGTAGAGTGAGACATTTAAGATGTTGAAAGAAAAATCCAAGTGTGCAATTATGTACCTTGCAAAATTATCTTTCAGAAATGAAGAACAAATAAAGACTGTCTTAAAGAAACAAAAATTTCAGAAATTTGTTGCCAGTGGACAACCCTTACAAAAAATGTTTAAAGTTCTTCAGAAAAAGATAAAATGATATAGGTTAGAAATTCATATCCACATAAAGAAAATAAAATTAGGGATATAGTAGAATTTCCCCAACTTGAAAAAAGAAAATACACAAAAAACGTGTAGCTAACATCATACTTAATTTTTAGAAACTTGAAGCTTTCCTGCTAAGATCAAGAACAAGACAAAGATGTCCCCTCGTGCCACTTGTTTCCTACTAGAAGTGCTAGCTAGTGCAGTAAGACAAGGGGAAAAAAATGAAAACCATACAAATTCAGGAGGAGAACATCAAACTGTCTTTGTTCACAGATGACAATTGTTTATATAGAACATCTAAAGGATCAGAAAAAATAACAACAAAAAAAATGGAACTAATAAGTGATTATTGTAAGGTTGCAGAATACAAATTTAATATTAAAAAAGCCAACCACTTTCCTATCTACCAGCAATAACCAAGTGTAATTTGAATTAAAAACACATTACCATTTACATTAGCACCCCAGTAAATGAAATACCTTTGTATAAATCTAACAAAATATATACATGATCTATATGAAGAAAACTACAAGTCTGATGAAGGATACCAGTGAACTAAATAGTGAAGATATATTTCATGTTCATGGATAGGAAGGCTCAATATTGTCAAGATGTCAGTTCTTCCAAACTTGATCTATAGATTCAGTGCAGTCCCATTAAAAAGCACAGCACAATATTTTATGGATATCAACAAAAGGATTCTAATGTTTATATGGAGAGATAAAAGAGCAGAATACCTAACTCAGTATTTAAGGAGAACAACAAAGTCAGAGGACTGACAGTGCCTGACTTTAAAGCTTACTATAAAGCTCAGATAATCAATGTTGCAGGTACTGGTGAAAGAATATTCATATAGACCAATGGATAGAATAAAGAGCCGAAACAAACCCATATAAATATAATCAAATGATCTTTGACAAAGGAGCAAAGGCAATAAAATGGAGCAAAGATGGTCTTTTCAATAAATAATGCTGGAAAAACTAGACATTCACATGCAACAACAAAAATTTTGAAATCCAAAATGAATGTAAACACAGATCTTACACCCTTTGCAAAAATTTAATCATAGACCTAAATGTAAAATGCAGAACTATAAAACTCCCGGGAGATAACATAGGAAAAAACCTTGATGACTTTTGTATGGCAGTGACATTTTTTTTTAGATATAACACCAAAGGCACGATACATGAAGGAAATAATTGATAAGCTGGACTTAATTAAAAGTTAAAACTTATCCCCTATGAAAGACAATATGAAGTGAATGAGAAGCAATCCATAGATGGAAAAATTATTTGCAAAAGATACTTCTCATAAAGGACTGTTGTTCACAATGTACTAACAGCTCTCACAACTCAACAGTTCAAAAATGAGCAACCGAACTTAAAAAATGAGCCAAAAACCTGAACAGACACCTCACCAAAGAAGATACACAAGTGTCAAGTAATCATATGAAAAGATGTCAATCATCGTACATTATTAGGGTATTCCAAATTAACTATGAGATACCACTACATGCCTGTTGGAATGGCCAAAATCAGAACACTGAGGAAACCAAGTGCTGGTGAGAATGTGCAGCAATAGGAACTTTCGTTCATTGCTGGTAAGAATTCAAAATGGTTTTGTCATGTTGGAAGACAATTTGGCAGTTTTTTACAAAATATACTCTTACCATATGATCTAGCAGTAGCACTTCTTGGTTTGGAGTTGAAAACTTATGTCCTGGCCAGGCACGGTGGCTCATACCAGCATTTTGGGTAGGTATGTAATCCCAGCATTTTGGGAGGCTGATGCAGGCAGATCATTTGAGGTCAGGAGTTTGAGACCAGCCTGACCCACGTGGTGAAACCCCTTCTGAACTAAAAATCCAAAAAAGAAAATTAGCTAGTCATGGCAGTGCATGCCTATTATCCTAGCTACTAGGGAGGCTGAGGCAGGACAACTTGAACCCAGGGGGTGGAGGTGGAGGTTGCAGTGAGCTGAGATCATGTCACTGCACTCCAGCCTGGGCAACAGAGCAAAGTTGTATCTCAAAAACATAAAAAACAACTTATGTGCACATAAAAACCTGCACACAGTGTTTACCTGTTTTATACATAATTGCCAAAACTTGGATGCAATCAAGATATCCTTTAATATGTGAGTGGATAAACAATGGTATATCCAGATAAAAGAATATTATTCATTGCTAAGAAATGAGCTATCAAGCCATAAAAAGACATGGGTGAAATGCATATTATAAAGAGAAAGAAGCTAATCTGAAAGGGCTAAATACTGTATGGTTCCAACTATATGACATTGTGGAAAAGGCAAAATTATGGAGACAGTAAAAAGAGCAGTGTTTTCCAGGGTTTAGGGGGAGGGAGGAACGTATATGCAAATTTTTAGGACAGTGAAATGAATCTATACAATACTACAGTTGTGGATCTATGTCATTTTACATTTGTCCAAACACATAGAATATAACCACCAGGAGTGAACCCTAATGTAAACTATGGACTTTGGATATCATAATGTGTCAATGTAGGCTTATCAGTTTAACAAATGTACCACTCTGGTATGGGATGTTGATAGTGGGGAAGGTTGTGGGTGTGTGGGGACAGCAGGTATATGGGAACTTTCTGCTGATTTATTGTTAATCAATTTTACTATAAAGTTTATTAATGTTAAAAAAAATTTAGGCAATCTGAAAAAAATGTTAATCAAATTAGGTGATTATATTAGTCTGTTTTCTCACTTCTATAAAGTACTGTCTGAGACAATTTATAAAGGGAAGAGGTTTAATTGACTCATAGTTTAACATGGCCGAGGAGGTCTCAGGAAACTTAGACAGTCATGGCAGAAGGCGCGACTTCACAAGGTGGCAGGAAGGAGAAATGAACGCAAAAGGAACTACCAAACACTTACAAAACCGTCAGATCTCATGAGAACTCACTCATTATGATGAGAACAGCATGGGGGAACCGCCCCCATGATCCACTTACTTCCACCTGGTCTCTCCCTTGACACATGCGGATTACGGAGATTATGGGGATTATAATTCAAGATGAGATTTGGGTGGGGACACAAAGCCTAACCGTATCAGTGATAAAAGTGTATCTTTTCTTTTATGGGGTGCTACAGTGTTTCAAGTCTTCTTTTGGACCTCCATTTTCCAATTTGAGATCAGGTCCTCCTTAATTGACCTACAACCTTGTTTACAATGAAGAATTAACACAAATCTTTCATTAAAAGAAATAGGGGAAGTGATGGGGGTATGTCCATGGGCATTATTCAGTTGCCTTCCTCTAATGCTAGTGATACTGCAAAGGCTACAATGGAAATTCATGTGCCTACAGACAGACTCCATCTTTTTCTCAAAGTGTTCAAAATAAAAAATCTTGTTTGATTTTATGTGAGGATTTTTTTTTTCACCATCTATCCTCAAAAAATGATATATCCTCTTCATTTGGGAAATGCGTGCTTATAATAGAAAGTAATTTGTAGTCAGCTGTTACACTTAGATGATTTGTGTCACCTCTGACCTGCTTTCTGATAACGCATGACTTCATTCATGGCTTTCTAGGTGACCTGTGTACCCTGACCTGGCATAAACCTAGAGTATTAAGTCATTTCAGTGGCACATGTTTGAGGGAAGATTGACATCCCACTGGAAGACTGTCTACAGTGAGATCCTCTAAAGCAGCTGCATTCCTAGTGAGGCATGATTAAGTTTATCCCTCTATTAGGTTCTTCAGTATTACTTGTCTTGCCCAAGAGGAAAGTTTTTCCAGCATGCAGAGTATCTGGTTTTTACTAAGAGTTGTTCATTTGTTGTCTCCTTTCTTTCACTGGTTTTTTTCTTGGGAAGTTACAGTAGTTATGCCTTTCTGGTCAGGTGGCTGTTGGCCTATCATAGAAGTGACACTTTCACATCTTCAAGTGTAAGGAATTCGATGCTCCAGCCTTATCTTAGTTTCTTACCCAAAATCAATGACAAGACTTTCAGTATCGATTGCTCACGGCCTACGAACCTGAGTCAACTTGGCATGAAGGACTTTACATACAAGCTTCTCTAAATGCAGAGTCTGTGGCTTCTTTTTGCTAAACTCCACTTTGCTCAGTGACAACTTTAAAATGGTGATTTGATTTGTTCCTGGTCTAAAAGTACTTCCTCATATTCCAAAATCTCAGTATGAGTGGAGGAATACAATCATGGAGGAAAATACAAATTATGGCTTGCCTGTACTTCTCTGCCGTTGTAGATACATAAAATATATACAAATATGTTCTATAATTATTGAGTTCTTTTAAGTTTTATCTTTTTTTGTTTTACTAGGAAGCAAAATTATGTTTATTTCACAGCTTATTTACTACATTTAGAATCTCATGACACTTAAAATCCTTTCTAAAGTGTAAATATTCTCTATCCCATGATCACAAACAGTATTTCACATTCTAATTGATATTGCCCTTTTGTCATTCTTTTCTTTTCTTTTCTTCTTTTCTTTTCTTTTTGGAGACAGAGTCTCATTCTGTCACCCAGGCTGGAGTGCAGTAGCAGGATCCTGGCTCACTGCAACCTCCACCCCTGGGTTCAAGTGATTCTCCTGCCTTTGCCTCCCAAGTAGCTGGAATTACAGGCATGCACCACCACATCCGGCTAATTTTGTATTTTTAGTAGAGATGAGGTTTCACCAAATTGGCCAGGCTGGTCTTTAACTTCTGACCTCAGTTTGTCCACCTCCGTCAGCCTCCCAAAGTGCTGGGATTACAGGCATGAGCCATTGTGCCTGCCCTTTTATCATTCTTTTAACTCAAATCCTCAAATCCTCCATGTGAACTTGCCTTCCCTGATTATGTACTGTCCTAGTTTAATCTTCATTCTTTGTTTGCCTTTATAAAAGCAAGTTTAAAAATAGTCTGATTCTATAAATCATCACTCTTATGCTCATTTATATTTCTACCTAGAATATTTTAAAGCCTTTAACAAAGTTTCTGCTATGTGGTCTCCCTTTCTAAGCTACCGTCTATATACTCCTTGGCCATGTCTTTTGTTATGTGGGGTGTGGGAGACCGTTATGGGTGTGTGTTTGCCTTCATATGTGTCTGTATGGTAGGGCTTTGTAAATTCTCCATTTAGTCACAGTTAATATGCTTTTAGAGGTTTTTCCTTTTCCTGGGAATTTCTTGATGATTTTTATTTTGTCATGTGATGAAGAATGTATGTCAAAGCACTGTCGCAGAAATAGTACTTTTCTATTTACTTGAACTCTTGCATCTTAGAAGAGCTGGTGACAGACAACCAACTCTTCTTTTATTTTGGTTTCTACAACACACAGGTTGCTAAGCAACTTTAATCCCTTTTAACACAGGACAATCAACAACAAATTCCTGCTTTCTTTAGATTCAGATATTTCACTTAGAAGATCTAGCAAATAAAACATGGTTTAAAACTTATTTAAAATGTCTAATTCTGTACAGACCATCTCCTGTATCTGTAATACTGCACCAAATATTTCTAACTTATGCTGCTACTTCTTGAGCATTATAATATGCTTATTCATAAGCAATCAACTTGAAGTAGCAATAGTTGTAACCCCTTCCAGGAAACTGAAGACATGAAAATCCAGCTTAATATGATAATGACAGTTACTCTAATGAAAAATATTATGTCACAAGTTTGTTATAAAAATACTTGTTTGGATTTCTGATTCATTTATATGACCCTCTGATCTTAAGAATGATTGAATTTATAGCTTTTTATACTGCTTTCTTTACTTAGGGAGAAATGTATTTAAATTCTGTTATCTTGGTTATTACTTGAAGGTTCAACCTTATACTTTCATTTTTTAATAATGTTAATATTATGAAAATATTTTATGTAATTTATAATTAGAAAACATTTTTTAATATTTCATTTTTAAATTTTTATTTCTTTTGTCAAATTTTCCCCATTATGTTGTTCTCTAGCTACAGCCAAAGTTAACAGTTACATTTTTTTCCAGTGACAAATGGTAGATTTGCAAAGACTTCTAACAGTTGCTTAATGCTTTTTTTATCCCTTATTTAAGAATCATGCAAACAACCAGAGCTGATAGGCAGCAGGTGCACATGAGTGTGGCTATGCTGATGGTTACTGAAAGATTTCCAAGGTAGCTAGTAATTGTGCTACCATAAGCCACTATAGCTCCTTCCCTATTACTCCCTGGGTCTACCAACAATCCTGCAGCTAGCGTAATAAATGCATGTAGGTTCCTCTAGGATTCTCCTCCAACACTGTGTGTCATGCCTTGACATATGAGCTGTTAAATATTTTGATTATCACTCCTGTGTGGCAAAAGAGATATTATCTAAGTCTTCACTTGTTGTTTATTAAACTGCTTTTAAGAATACCAAATTGCAAGTAGACACTTGGAATTTTGCAAAATGCATAGTTTGTTTTTAACAAACCAGGTAAACGTAACTGTAGCATTTTCCTATATGTTTTGAAATCTTTAAAAAATTATTTTTTCATTTGCCTAAGTAAAATTAAATAAAAATTTCCTTATTTAAATTTTTAGAATGAAAATTAAAGAATATTGTTACCGAAGGAGTGTTTTTTTGAAAATAGTGACTGATCAAATGTCAGAAGTTTTATACTATAGTGTAAAATTTTATTTTGTAGTTTGCCATCTCATCAAGCATTAGAATTTTTATAATGTATCCTTTGATGTTTACATTGATGATATTAATGTAATGTCTTTTGTCATATGACTTAAAGCATCTTTAGATGAAGATATTACTTGGGCTAAAATAACTTATAACATAAGTGATTTACAAATTCACTCTTTCCATTTGGAAGAAATTGTAAAGTAGGGTTCATGTATACCAAATACTTATCCCCCAAAAATAGGAAAAATGAAATCCTTTAAAAAATATCTGGGTAAATGTTACACTTTGGAAGCAGTCTTTAAAAAGCACTTAAAGTCTACCAGTTTATTGATCCTCAATTTATGGCTGTTATAAATGGATACAATTAGCAGTACAGTCTAAGAGAACCATGGTAGTAGACTCATTACTTTCAAGAAACCATTACATCATTTTATAATATGAAATTACTAAATAGAAGGGATAGAGTATATGTTGTAAAAATTGCTTTGGAATCAGTAATGGGCATTGTGGCTATCAATTGTAGTTATATATTACAATTTAAGGGATATCCTTTTATAAAGTTTTAATATCACATAAATAGATTAAAATTACAATAATTTCATTAATTTTGCTTGTGTTTTTATATCTATTTATTTGTTCAGTAATTCTTTTTCCTTTATATATAGTTTTTGTCTCAAATTCAATAGTATCTAAATCATGGAATCATGAAACCTTAAAGCTGGGTTGGAACAGAAATAATACAATTTAACGTCTTACAGTCTTCTCTAGTCCTCAGTTTTCTTAAGTGATCAGCTCAATATCATGAAGTTATGGAGGATGAGAATAAAAATTAGAATCTGAGATTAATTTATACTTTGTTATCTCTTCTATAGCCTACCCCCTTAGTTTGCCTATGGTTTTATGGAAGTTATAGGAGAGACACTTTGAGATTCAGCTAAAAACCTAGCTCCTACTAGAATTATTGTCCTGCAGTCAGCTATGCAAATACTATCACAAATACCTGAAGTTCCTTATGTGAAGAAAAAGGAAATGACTAATAAAGTATTAAAATCGGTACAAGTTACCTTTCTTTGCTCCTTTCTTCCCCTTTAACTCCTTTCTTCTCCTATATTATTTGAAATTTCTAGAGGGGATCTCTAAAATGCCTGGAAGTTAGGAATGGTAAATCTATTGTAGAGAATTATATTTTCCATTTTAGTGGATGAAAAATAAGCCATACCCTTAACAGGCTTTTCAAAGTTAAGATTTTGAGGACACCCTTCATTGGCCCAGTCTCTGATCAGTGAGGTCAAGTATTAGCAAGTGTCAGAATGTCATGAAAATTTTGTGTTTCAGATGCAGAATTTTTTTTTTTTTTTTTTTTGCTTTTTCTACTTGATTTTTATACAGTATTTTCTTCTTATGTGAGTTTTCCATCTTGGTTTTTTTTTTTCTTTCTTTATTTTTTGAATATAAAGATGGGGTTTCACCATGATGGCCAGGCTGGTCTTGAACTCCTGACCTCAGGCGATCCACCCACCTCGGCCTCCCAAAGTGCTAGGATTACAGGCGTGAGCCACTGCGCCTGGCCTCCATCTTGGTTTTTAAAAATATCTATTGTTTTTAAAAAATTCCTCATACTTCTTATTTTGGGGAAGTATATAAATTGATCTGATAATCTATACACAATCCCATGTGAATTTATACCTGTACCTCTTATGT
This sequence comes from Plecturocebus donacophilus, assembly GCA_004027715.1. Classification (NCBI taxonomy): domain Eukaryota; kingdom Metazoa; phylum Chordata; class Mammalia; order Primates; family Pitheciidae; genus Plecturocebus; species Plecturocebus donacophilus. The sequence goes on along the minus strand of PVKP010032937.1, from coordinate 720 downwards.
CCCAGTCTTTGGTTCTTAAATAATCACTTTGTGTAATGGAAACACAATTGTTTATAACTGGTGGTTGATATTTCAGCCTTGTTTGGCAATTGTAGTTATATAAAGACTGTTGATTAGAAACAACCTTGTATGGTGTATACTTGTTTTTATCTTCATGGAATTTTTTCTGCAAACACTTACTGAGTTTTTCATTGGGAGTTACCACTTTGTTTATGTTAGGAGGAGCAGGAAGTGAATACATTTAAGGTCTTTAATTTTCTTCTTAAAGCTTTAACTACTGTAGTGTGTTTTTAAAGCATTAACAGGAGAATAGCCATCAGTGCCAAGTAGCTGACATTCTGAAATAGCACTTCCCTTTGGGCACTGTACAGTTGGGATCATTTGCTTGCAGAGAGAGGTGTGCGTGCATGTGTGTGTTTGTGTGTGTGTGTGTGTGTGTATGTGTGTGCACATACATGTGCATAAGAAGAGGAGAAACATTTTGTGGGCATATCCTGATGAGGTGAGTAATGTGCTATTTAACGAACTCCAGTCAAACCCCATTTAAACCTGGAGGAGAATCACGTCAAGCAGAGAAGCAGCCAAGGCAGCATTTCAACAGGAAGGAAACATCTATTACTGGGGCTTTGAAGAAACATGCAGTGAAGGTGTACTAGTATCACAAGGGGAAGGGAAGGTCTAAATCCAGCATGATAAACAAAGTCTTTTGTTTGTAACGGA
>PVKP010032936.1:0-25489 GCA_004027715.1 Plecturocebus donacophilus | reverse complement strand
TGATGATCAAACACAGCAGTGGTTAAAATGGTCTCTAGGTGACATGTTGGAAAGGTCTTTGTATTTAAAGATAATACAGCATGATTAAAAAATAAAATGTTGGCTGGGTGTGGTGGCTTATACCTGTAATCCAGCACTTTGGGAGGCTGAGGTGGGTGGATTACCTGAGGTCAGGAGTTCAAGGCCAGGCTGGCCAACATGGCGAAATCCCGTTTCTACTGGAAATACAAAAAAATTGGCCAGGCATGGTGGTGTGTGCCTGTAATCCCAGCTATTCGAGAGGCTGAGATAAGACAACCGCTTGAACCCGGGAGGCAGAGGTTGCAGTAAGTCAAGATAGTGTCACTGAACTCCACCCTGGATAACAGAGAGGGACTCTGCCTAAAAAAAAAAAAAAAAAAGCAATCAATAGTCTTGTTTTTCTGAGAAAGCTCAGAAGTTGAACTTACTAGACAGACAATATTTCCTTATAATCCTCTTTATTTCTGTAAGATCAGTAGTGATGTCCCCTCTTTCATTCCTGATTTAAGTAATTTGACTCTTTCTCTTTTTTTTTTCTTGGTCAGTCTAATTAAGAGTTAGTCAACTTTGCTGATCTTTTCAAAGAACTAACTTCTAATTTTGTTCATTTTTTACTATCTTTTAAATTTTCGATTTCACTTCTTTCTTTCTCCTTCCTTCCTTCTTTCCTTCCTCTCTCTCTTTCTTTTCTTTCTTTCTTTCTTTCTTTCTTTCTTGCTTTCTTGCTTTCTTGCTTTCTTGCTTTCTTGCTTTCTTGCTTTCTTGCTTTCTTGCTTTCTTGCTTTCTTCCGACACAGCTTCACTCCATCACCCAGGCTGGAGTGCAGTGGTGCCATCTTGGATCACTGCAACTTCCACCTCCTGTGTTCAAGCGATCCTCTCGCCTCAGCCCCACAAGTAGCTGGGACTACAGGTGTGTACAACCATGCCTTGCTATATTTTGCATTTTTAGTAGAGACAGGGTTTTGCCATGTTGGCCAGGCTGGTCTCGAACTCCTGGTCTCAAGTGATCCACCCACCTCAGTCTCCCAAAGTGCTGGGATTACAGGCATGCCACTGGGATTACGGGTGAGCCACCATGCCTGGCCAAGAGATTGGAGTGAGCCAAGATTGCACCACTGCACGGCTGCCTGGGAACAGAGCCCTTCTTTGCCTTTGTATGTTAAAAGGAAAATAGAAGCAAAGATTTCTACTCTTGAATCATTGGTTTTCAACTGGGGGCAATTAGTCCCTCAGGAGACATTTGGCCGTATCTGGGGATATTGTGGTATCAGAATTGGAGGGAAGGGTGCTACTGGCATCTAGTGGGCAGAGGCCAGGAATGCAGCTAAACATCCTACAATGCACAGAACAGCCCCCACAACAAAGAATTATCTGGCCTAAATGTCACTAGTACCAAGGTTAAACAGTCCTGTCTTAGATCAAACGCATCGGGAAAGAGCAGGGTCATGTTGCATCCTCTCTCTCCCACAACCACAGAGGTCCCCCAGTGCCAGGGCCTCCCCTGTGTCGAGGTGGCTTTTAGAATCCATCACTGTCCAGGCAATGGTAAGGCTGTGAACCACTGTCATCTCTCTAGGAGTGTCCTGTCTGGTCTCAGTTCCAAGAATAGCTGTGCTTCCCTGCATAATCTCTGTTTTACCTCGTGGACACTGTGAACTCCAGAACGGACCAGACTTTTCTTTTCGGGTTGGCTGCTGAACAGTTTTGAGTCAAACTTGTGGCTCACTCTTAGGAAGGGTACAGGTCTTAAATTTCACATTTTAAAGTTTCATTCCTGGTTCCATTTTATATCCCTATATCCATCTTTCTTTCTTAAAGTTTGTTTTTTTTCTCTTTATTTGTTCCTAGTTTTAATATCTGCCATCTCTTGGTGTTTTACATGTCTGGGTAAGCTATTTATGTTGTGCAACAGGACTCTGAAAAAAATAAATATAAGCAGTGAGTCTCTCCTTAGCTGTGAGGTGGGAGTGGATGGCATGACAGAGGCATAGCGGGGTCTGCGGGCAGGGAACAGTGACCTCCTGCAGGGTGTGCTGGGGGATGAGGAGGTGGGGGGCTCCTAGAGGAGATCAGCTGTTCCTGGGTTGCTGTGCAGGACATTGCAGCCTTTTAGTGTTGGAAGAAGCTGGGCTTTCAGAGGACAAATAACAGATGTGGGAAGAGAGCTGGTAGGAGAGGGGGCCCTAAGGTGGGTGGGACTGGGTGGTTTATTAGGGAGTGTCCTGGACTGGGAGCCGGGGTTTCTAGGTTTCAAGATTTCAAGTCTGAGTTCCGCTCTTGTTGGCCAAGTGACTTTGGCCCAGTGACTAAGGAGTCACCTGGTTCCTTAATTTCCTATGACTAAACCAGAGTATTAACGAATACCTGCGAGGTTTATCTCTAGGGATGATGTGAGTACCAAATGAGATGAGGCAATGAAATTGCACAAGTGCTCTGTTCATTGCCAGGCTGCAAATCTTTTCTTTTTTTAAATGTTGAGGGACAAAAATAATTGTGGAATTATTGTCCCTGTGATTACTGTTGTGCTTCATGGAGATGGTCTCATTTGGAGCAGGTAATTACTGTGGCAGAGGCACTGGGTGCTGTGGAGCTGGGGAGCAGGCCTCAGGAGAACAGGGAGGTTTGGCTGGCCCCAGGGAATTAATTAAAACTTATCCAGAAGCTATGGGAAGAAAGTATTTGTTAACTGTACATACCATTCGGATGTAGACAGTTTACTGCTCAGACTTTTAGAGTAAAAAGGATCTCAGGGGTTTACAGAGGCCAGTCCCCTGTCTCAAGTACTCTCTCTCAGGAGCTCTTAGCACAGGTAAGATCTTTGTTCACACATTTTCTGCAAGAAAATAACCAAAACCAACCAACCAAACGACTGCTCCCCGACCCCAGAATTTGGCTTAGGAGAGTCAAGAAGCTGCAGGGTCCCCAGACTTATGTGGAAATACACCACTCAGTCCTGCCCACCATAGAGCCCCCTCTCCTAGTAGCTCTGTTCCCTCCCCTGCTTTCATGATTTCTAGGGAAGAGATCACCACAATTCGTTTCTTGGGTGTAATTGCAATGACTTCAGCTACGACTTGAGGCCAGTTTCACCTTCTAACTTTGTGGGTTGGCCAACTGCCACTGATTCCCTTTCTTTCTGTTTTTTCTTTGTAGACCTCTGCGGTCGTGATCTCCTTTCTCTTATGATCATGTTATTCTTCAGTTCGTTTTCCCACCCCTTGACTTTTCTCATTCCTTTCTTCTCATTCGGAGAACATCCCATTTGGAATGAGAGTGGACTCTTCTGTGCGCAGGCATACATTTTCACAGAGCCTGTGGCCTCTGTCTTGTATTGCCTCACACCTTGCCCTCAGGTGCTGTGGCTTGAGCTCATGGGCACTTAGGGAACCCCTGCCACGGGAGCATCAGGGAAATCCTGCCCCTACCTCTGGCCATGCTTGATGCTCTCTTGCCAGGGACACTTCTTGCACCATCTTTGCCCCTAGCTCAATGTGCCTGTTCCTCCCCCAGGGTCCATGTGAAGACACTGAGTTCCGCTGCTGAGGCAGGACGATGGAAGAGGCTTCTGTCCTGGGGAAGGCCGGGGGCACATGGCTTAAACCCTTTCCATTCGTGCAATATCTGATCCCATGGTGCCCTCTGTGGCCTCAGCCTTGCACTCTGGACTTCAGTGAAGTAAGTCTCTGGGATTTTGCACCCACGGAAGCACCGTCAGTCTCTCAGGAGCCCAGTTATGGTGCCTTACACCACCAATGGACCCTTCCTTCCCCTCAACTTTGATCCCTGTCTCTGACTTCAGGGCTCTGCAATGGAACAGGTGCTGATTGGAAAGGCTACCTTTACTTGTGGGGATTACTCTGGGGTTTTCTGGCCACTCTTCCTGTGGGTAGGATTGTCCTGCGTGTGTACACACACACACACACACACACACACATACACACACATGGACCTTGACACATTCAACACAAGGCAGACATCCACACATAGACTTGCAGTAGGTGGGCTGGTGGAACAGCCTTAGAGACAGCATTAGACCAGCATCCTGCAGTCATGGGATCAAGCCCCAGCACTGACCCTCAGTGACTGTGGATAAATCACATTCCCCTCTGTCTTTGTTTCCTCTTCTGTCACATGATGGAATTACAGTAGATGTTTCCAAGGCATCTTCTTTCTGTGATCCAGATGCAGACACATTACAGACACAGGTGGGGTGGGCATTGTGTTTAGAGGCTGGGTTTACAGTGTCCAGTTCCACTGGCTTAGGGGGCAGATAGACAAGGTTTGGATCTGACTCTGTTGCTGTGGGGCTGTGTGACCTCGGACAAGGTCACACACTTCATTCCTCTCACCTCAGTTTCCTCATCAGTAGAGTGGGATTATTTAAACTTGGTATCAAGTGGTGATTTATGTAACAGTGCCAATATATATGATATATATTATCACTGGTCTTAGCTCAGTCATTAATTCACTAATTGATCTTTAGTAAACTAGATGAGTTCTTCTCGACTTCATCATCCTCCTGTGCACACTGAAGGGTCTGGACCAGGAGATGTTCAAGACCGCCTTTACCATCTCACAGGCAGCTCAGGGAGAGGGGACACTGTTGTTGAACAAGGTTGTTCAGAGGTTTACCACACGGGGGCGATATGACCCCATTTGAACCGGCTCCAGAACTACAGATTTTTGGGAAAAACAACCAAACTTCAATTTTTGGTCCATTTTCAGACTCTACTCCTTCTTATTTTTATTTCTGACTCATCTTAACCAGAAATTTCAGAAATTTTGAACATCATAAAGCTGGAAACAATAGAAGTAGTTAGCGCTTTGTGTTCTGCTTGTAGCCTTTCTATCACACATGCATTTAAAACGTGCACTGAATTGGAAACATTAACTATTGATCAAATTACAATTTTTTTTTGAGGCAGGGTCTGGCTCTGTCGCACAGGCTGGAGTGCAATGGCGTGATCTCAGCTCACTGCAACCTCCAGCTCCTGGGTTCAAGCGATTCTACCACCTCAGCCTCCCGAGTAGCTGGGACCACAGGGTCCACCACCCTACCTGGCTAATTTTTGTATTTTTTTGTAGAGATGCGGCGGGCGGGGGCGGGGTTCCTTATGTTGCTCAGGCTGGTCTTGAACTCCTGGGCTCAAGCCATCCTCCCACCTAGGCCTCTCAAAGTGCTGGGATTACAAGGATGAGCCACTGCACCCAGCCTATAAAATAAAACTATTGATAAAACATTTCTAAAGGTGCAAAGTAGGCACAACTGGTTAAAAATAAATTAGACGTTAAAAATATCAAAATAAGGGAAGGCTAGAATCAGTTTACTGAAATTTATGTGGTGATGGAGAGTTCCTAGTACACCACAATCAGTTCTATTATGCCCCATAACCAAGGGGTGGTCATGGTCCTGAAGGGGAAGAGCTTTCTGGCCATCGCTGTAGCAGGAGCTTTGGGACCCAGGCCCAGACGCTGACCACGGACTTCCAAAAGATCTTTCCTATGGGTGACAAGCTGTGTATCTGTCTGGCCTGGCTCGCCACTGACATCCAGACAGTTGTCCAGGGCCTCAAGTTCCTGCTGAACCCGTGTGAGTTGAAGGAATGTTGGCGGTCAAACCTTATACCCTCATGAGCATGGTGGCCAACACCTCTTGTCTGAGAAATGGTTTGGCCCCACTATACTGAGCCAGTCATTGGTGGGTTGGACCTGAAGACCTTTAAGCCCTTTATTTGATCTCTAGACCTCATTGGCTGGCCCTTCATGACTGATGACTTTATGGTCAGTGGCACCTGTGCAGAACAAATGTATGAAATGTGACAGTCCCTCTGGGAGTCCAACGTGAATCCAAAACACCTGTTTGAAACCGTCTCCGAAGCCCTGCTGAGTGCTGTGGATTGGGATGCAATGTCAGGCATGGGAGTCATTGTTCACATCATTGAGAAGGACAAAATCACCACCAGGTCACTGAAGGCCCAAATGGACTAACCCTGTTCCCAGAGCCCACTTTAAGAAAAAATAGCATTTCTTAAAAAACAATCAAAATAAATTAAAACATTCCATCATTTTGTATAATAAATACAAAACAAAACCAACATAATGAACACCCAAATCCATTCCACTTAGAGCTTATCATTGTTAATACTTTGATATGTATGTGTCTATCATCTATTGATCTGAATACATACATTTTATCTACCTAGATACATATTTTATCCAGATATGTATGTATCTGTCATGTATTGACCTGAATACATATTTTATTGAAAACGTAATTTTTTTTTTTTTTGAGATGGAGTTTTGTTTGCTCTTGTTGCCCAGGCTGGAGTGCAATGGTGTGATCTTGGCTCACCACAACCTCTGCCTCCCAGGTTCAAGTGATTCTCCTATCTCAGCCCACTGTGTAGCTGGGATTACAGGCATGTGCAACCACATCTGGCTATTTTTTGTATTCTTAGTGGAGACGGGATTTCTTCATGTTGGTCAGGCTGGTCTTGAACTCCTGACCTCAGGTGATCTGCCTGCCTTGGCCTCCCAAAGTATTGGGATTACAGGCATGAACTACTGCACTTGGCCTGAAAATTAAATTTTTTTTTTTTGAGACAGAGTCTCGTTCTGTTACCCAGGCTGGAGTGCGGTGGCCCGATCTCAGCTCACTCCAACCTCCGCCTCCTGGATTCAATCGATTCTCCTGCCTCAGCCTCCCGAGTAGCTGGGATTTCAAACACCCACCACCATGCCCAGCTAATTTTTGTATTTTTAGTAGAGATGGGGTTTCTCCACGTTGGTCAGACTGGTCTCAAACTTCTGATCTCAGGTGATCTGCCTGCCTTGGCCTCCCAAAGTGCTGGGATTACAGGTGTGAGCCACTATAGCTGGTCGAAAATTTAATATTTTTAAGCCTAAAAAATCATTTAGCAATATATTATAACCTTCTCTGTATGTCAGTAAACTTTTAAAGAATAACATTTTGTTTTAGAATAGCTTGGGATTTACAGAAAAATTGCTAAGATAGGACATACAATTCCCATATACTCCACACCCAGTTTGCTTTATTATTGTCTTAAATTAATAGGTACATTTGTCACAATTAATGAACCAATGTTAATACATTATTATTAATTCAAGTCTATAGTCAGATTTTCTAAGTTTTCATTTAATGTCCTTTTTTTTGTTTGTTTCAGGACTCTGTCCAGGATAACATATTAAATCCATTTGTCATATCTCCCTAATTTCTCAGATATTCCTTGTTTTTGATCTTGACAATTTCAAAGAGTAGAGTAGTTAGGTGCTTTTAGGATGCCTTGTTATTAAAATTTATCTAAGCTGGGTGTTGAGATTCACTTTGGGTGGTTTGCAAAATATAAAGGGAAATATTAGGGGAAGTTATAAGATTATAGTCTCAAACCTTTTGTAAGGCCGAAAGGGTTTCATTAATGGGTGGAGGGCAACCTGTTCTTACCTTAAGGCATTAGGTCATAGGGTGAAGATTAGGGATAATAAAAGCTTCCCCAGTTAAGTCTGTTTACCCCACATTCCTTTGTCTCTAACTGTTTACTCATGTAAACTCTGTGCTAGATGGTCTTCTCAAGGGGAGGTCGAAGGGGAATTACCCATTAATAGTGTTTACTCTGGGCCCAGGAACCAAAATCTTTTATCATTTGTGAAACTACTCTTTTAACCAAGTTAATTATCCACAAATGTGTTGACTTAGAACCTCTGTTATTAAATCTATACTGAATACATGTGAGGTGGAACAGGGCGTGGTCTTACCTTAGCTGCAATTGCCCTCTGAGAGCAGCTGATGACCCCTTAGCCTATACTCTGGTGTGTGAATGTATTACATTCATCTGTCACTGAGTCAAGGTCTGCATGACAGATCTCCACAGGTGGTGATCAACATTGCAGCCAGGTGTGGTGGCTCACGCCTGTAATCCCAGGACTTTAGGAGGCCAACAAGAGTGGATCACGAGGTCAGGAGTTCGAGAGCAGCCTGGCCAACATGGTGAAACCCTGTCTTTCCTAAAAATACAAAAATTAGCCAGGCATGGTGGCAGGTACCTATAATCCCAGCTACTCAGGAGGCTGAGGCAGATGATTGCTTGAACCCGGGAGGCGGAGGTTGCAGTGAGCAAGGATTGCACCACTGCACTCCAGCCTGGGTGACAGAGTGAGACTCCTCAAAAAAGAAGAAAAAAGAAATTTATCTGATATTTTTCTCATAATTAGTCTGGGGTTATGGATTTTGGGAGGAAGGCCATAGAGGTCAAGTAGCATTCTCATCACAACACATCAAAGAAATACACTATCGATGTAATTTTTCACTGTCAATGTTGACCATAGTCACCTGGCTGAGGTGGTGTGTTTGTCAGGTTGCTCTATGGTAAAATTGTTCCTTTTCTTCTCCTTTCTGGAAAGTCACTATCTGTGCCCACACTTAAGGAGTAGGGAGTTATGTCTTCCCTCCTTGAGGGCAAGCTATCTACATGTGTTTTTTGGAGTTTTTAACACACTTTTGCAACCTAAAAAAGAAAAAATAACCCAAACAAACAAGAGACTGCCTTGTATTAGAAGTATCTCCAAAGAACACTATGAGGATGTGAATCTGTGACAATGAAGAAAACGCCTTTCTTGGTTAAGTAGCATATATAATGTATTAATGTGTTGTCATGCTCCTAATAAAGACATACCTGATACTGGGTAATTAATAAAGGAAAGAGGTTTAATTGACTCACAGTTCAGCATGGCTGGAGAGGCCTCAGGAAACTTACAATCATGGTGGAAGATACCTCTTCACAGCGTGGCAGGTGAGAGAAGGGGGAAGCCCCTTGTAAAACCACCAGATATTGTGAGAACTTACTATCATGGAATAGCATGGGGAAAACCATCCCCGTGATTCAATTACCTCCTGCCAGGTCCCTCCCACCACATGTGGTAATTATGGGAACTACAATTCAAGATGAGATTTGGGTGGGGACACAGCCTAACCATATCATTCCACCTCTGGCCCGTCCCAAATCTTGTGTCCTCACATTTCAAAACACAATCATGCCTTTCCAACAGTCCTAGAAAATCTTAGCTCATTTCTGCATTAACCCAAAAGTCCAAGTCTAAAGTCTTATCTGAGACAAGGCAAGTCCTTTCTGCCTATGAGCCTGTGGGAGGCCTCAGGAAACTTACAATCATGGCAGAAGGGGAAGCAAACATGTCTTTCTTCATTATAGAGGGAGGAGAGAGAAGAATGAAAACCGAGTGAAGTGGGAAGCCCCTTATAAAAACTATCAGATCGCGTGAAAACTTACTATCATGAGAATAGCATGGAAGAAACCACCTCCATGATTCAATTACTTTCCACTGGGTCCCTCCCACCACATGTGGCGATTATGGGAACCACAATTCAAAAGATGAGATTTGGGTGGGGACACAGTCAAACTATATCACATAATAAAGGCCTGCAATTTTTTATTCATTGAGCCATTGGTGCTTGAGGAATCCTTTCTTTTGTGTCACCTCTGTCATCCCCTGCTGCAGGGGATGTCATTGCCCCAACTTAGATCTAAGGGAATGTTTCCTATTTCCAAAGTTCAGAGAATGTCGAAGTATTTTTCAGCAGCTGGGGAGTGGGCTGAACCCTATGGCTGGATTAGGAAGTTCTTCCACAAGTCAGGCTGTTTCAAGTTCAGCAGTTCTTTTCTTTGAGGATTAACACTGTTTTACAAATGTATTTTTATAAAATACTTTCCAGAATTAGCCAGATGTGATGGTGCAAGCTATAGTCCCAGCTACTTGGGAGGCTGAGGTGGGAGGATCACTTGAGCCCAGGAGTTTCAGGTTGCAGTGAGCTGTGTTTGTGTTACTGCACTCCAGCTGGGGTGTCAGAGAGAGACCGTCTCATTAAAAAAAAAAAAAAAAAAAGCAAGCAAGCAAGCAGCAGCTAAACTAGGGACTAATTCTGCACTTGGGCCACACGAGCAGAAGGTAGCCCTTTGGGGAATGGGCTGGGCAGTTCAGCAGATAGAAATTGGCCAAGGCATTGAAACACTTGGTTTCTGGGCCCAGCTCCATTCCGGCCTTGCTGATGGACCCCCAAATACAACCCAGCCCACTCATGTTGTCTCTCCACTGCCTTCGGGATGGAGACTCCAGACCCAGGAGCTTAGGCATGGTGATGAGGCAGGAGAAAGTCCTTTTCCCTGGTCCCTGGGCAAAACTTTATTCCCCCTTCTTCATCCTGCCCTGCTTACTTTCCCTCCCCACTCTCTGCTCTGGGAGCCAGGCTCTTCGGAGGACTGAGCGGCTGTGAGTGCTTCCCAGGAGGGTAAAGCCCCAGGAGGCCTCTATCCGTGGTCGTTGATCCTGTCTTCTCTCACTGTTGCTCTCACTCACTCTCCGCCTCACGGTGGATCCATTTTTCGTCCCATCTCTTGCTAGCTTTATTCTGTCTGCTCACCCACTTTTCTGCCCATGTTCTCAACCACTTTCTCAGAGGCAGCTGTCCTGCCGGTCTCAGCTCTTTGTTCCTAGAGCCCAGAACTCTGGTGTGTGAAACCACCCTGGTGTCCGCTAAGTCCTCAGCCTTGAGTAAGGTCCTGCCACTTCCCCTCAACTCCCTTGGCTTATCTTCTTTCTGTTCAGAGGGGTTTTCTTGGCGGGAAGGAGAGCTGGGCTGTACCTGTAGCCTCTCCCACAGCTTTCCCTCTACGGCCTTTGCCTTTGGCTGGATGCCTCCTGGGGCCGCACAAGCCTCCCTCTGCCTCCGTCCTCCAGTCTGGCCTTGGGGACATGGCGGTGGCAATGGCACAGCATGACAGCCTGTTTGGTTGGTGCTCTCAGATTTTGCTTCCCTCCGGGGGCCCTCTGTTTTGGGGAGTGCGCTGCATCCACCTGGTGACCCTGCTAGGGAACTCTCTGATCTTCGTCCACGCACTGGCGGACTGGGTCTGCGCGCGCCCACGCACTTCCTGCTGCGCCACTTCTCCCTGGGGGAGCTCCCACATCACAGCGGCAGCCTTGGATGCGGGCCACTCCCCTCCCCGACAGCGCCAGCCCACTCGCCGGCGCGCGGCTGGGTTTCTTCGCCCTCCCTGGTATCGCCGACTGCGCTTGCGCACGGCCTCCGCCTCTGTGACGCCATCTGCCAGCCGTTGCATTCTACCACCTGAGGAGCCGCGGCCTCGCGCGCCTGCTCCACCTTCACCTCGCCCAGCTGCGGCGGCGCCAGCACTTCCCGCCTGATACCCGGCCTGTGCTGAGACTTCTGGGCTGAAGTGGGGAATCTCAACCGTCAGACGGTCTCTATGCTGGCCCCTTCTTACGAATCGTGGCCTCCTTTGCTTGTATTATTTATTTATTTGAGATGGTGTTTCACTCTTGTCGCCCAGGCTGGAGTGCAGTGGCGCGATCTCGGCTCACTGCAACATCCACCTCCCAGGTTCAAGCGATTCTCCTGCCTCAGCCTCCTGAGTAGCTGGGATTACAGGCACCCGCTACCACGCCCAGCTAATTTTTGTAATTTTTAGTAGGGACGGGGTTTCCTCTATGTTGGCCAGGCTGGTCTCACACTCTTGACCTCAAGTGATCCACCCACCTTGGCCTTCCAAAGTGCTGGGATTACAGGCATGAGCCACCGTACCTGGCCAGTATTCTTGCCACCATCTTTGGGGTTGTGACATTTCAGGGGCGGCCTAAAGTGTCCCGCTACCTGCTCTGCCTGCCCCCCCCATCCTCCCGTTTGTAGTCAGACTCTTTTTTGGGACTGAGACGACTGTGTTTATGAGGCCTGAGGCGGGCTCCATTCACGACATGGACCAGAGACTTACCTTCTTCTACACAGTTGTCACCCCTGTGTTCAGCTCTTCTGTCTACACTCCAAGAACAAGGAGGTCATAGGGGCCATGAAGTGGTTCCTAAGGAGATACATTTGGAGACCTGGATCCCCTGAGTTCTTGGAGACAAAGGCCCGATCCTTGGACATGCTGCCCAGAGCTGCGCTTCCGGGGCCTGTTCCTATGACCTTGACCTGTCTCGTTTGTAGATGCACAGCTGGGGAAACACACGTTTGAAAGAAGGCTAATGAGGTAAGGTGGGTCCTGGTCTTTGCTGAGGGTCAGGGTGCCTTCCTGGGCCTATGCTTCCTGAGACGTTGCTCTTTTGCCTTTTCCCGGAGACCACTCATTGCAAACCTTTCTCTTTTACTTCTGTCATCTTTGGTGCAACAAGAGCTCCTTTACTTCAGGTGTGATGTCCAATCTGGGTGTCTGAAGCAGCGGGGAAGGAACAGGGGCAGGGAGTAGTTGACTTGATTTGGAAGTTCAGGTGCTGCATCTTGCTTGGTGTTGCTTTAAATTTGGTGGCATCTGTGCAATTACTTCACTCCTGACTTAACAACTTCTCTCCTGGGATCCCTCAGATGTTGGTATTCTCTACTCAACTTTCGCCACCCCCTGCTTGCTGACTTGCTATTCATATGCTCCTGTGATCCTAGGGTAGAAATGCACATTCATTTCTCTTCCCTGCCTCTGATTGGGAAATAGAATCTGGTTGTCAGACTCCCCAGAATGACAATTTTGTTTCTTGCAAACTGTCCATGATGCTAGGAATCCACCTTAATTTACTGCCAGAGAAATCCAGCATCATTTTACTTTTTTTGAGAAGTCAGTTCTTGCTTGTGAATAAACTCTCCTACAGCAATAAGCCACAGAAGGGAGCAGCACAAGTGGGGACATCACTCTCAAGGCACAGTACATGAAGACCTTTAAAATAACACTGATTTTCTTAATTTTTGCAAACTATGCTTCTGACAAAGGTCTAATATCCAGCATCTATAAAGAACTTAAATTTACAAGAATAAAACCAAACAATCCTACTAAAAAGTGGGAAAAGGACATGAACAGACACTTCAAAAGAAGACATACACGCAGCCAACAAGCATATGAATAAAAGCTCATCATCACTGATCATCAGGGAAGTGCAAATCAAAACCACAATGAGATACCATCTCATGCCAGTCAGAGTCGCTATTACTAAAAAAACAAAAACAAAAAACAAAACAGATGCTAGTGAGGTTGTGGAGAAAAAGGAACACTTCTAGCCTGCTGGTGGGAATGTAAATTAGTTCAACATTGTGGAAGACAGTGTGACAATTCCTCAAAGACCTAAAAACAGAAATACCATGTGACTTGCAATCCCATTACTGGGTATACACCCAAAGGAATAGAAATCGTTCTATTTTAAAGACACATGCATACCTATGTTCATTGCAGCACTACTCACAATTGCAAAGACATGGAATCAACCTAAATGCTCATCAATGGTAGACTCGATAATCAAGAAAATGTGATACATATACCTGTATTAGTCAGGGTTCTCTAGATGGACAGAAATAATAGGATATATATATGTACATGGGAGTTTATTAGTATTAACTCACATGACCACAAGGTCCCACAATAGCCCATGAGCAAGCCGAGGAGCAAGAAGAGCCAGTCTGAATCCCAAAACTGAAGAACTTGGAGTCCGTTGTTCAAGGTCAGGAAGCATCTAGCATGTGAGAAAGATGTAGACTGAGAGGCTAGGCCAGTCTCGTCTTTTCACATTTTTCTGTCTGCTTTATAGTCTAGCTGCACTGGCAGCTGATTAGATGGTGCCCACCCAGATTAAGGGTGGGTCTGTCTGCCTTTCCCAGCTCGATGAATCAAATTTTAATCTCCTTTGGCAACACCTTCACAGACACACCTAGGATCAATACTTTGCATCTTTCGATCCAATCAAGTTGACACTCAGTATTGTACACTATGGGATACTATACAGCCATAAAAATAACAAGGTCATGTCCTTTGCAGGAGCCAGGATGGAGCTGGAGGCCATAATCTTTAGCAAACTAACACAGGAACAGAAAACCAAATACCACATGTTCTCATAAGTGGAAGCTAAATGATGAGAACACATGGGCACATAGGGGGAGCAACACATCCTGGGGCCTTTCAGAGGGAGGAGAGTAGGAGGAGGGAGAGGATCAGCAAAAATAACTAATGGGTTCTAGGCTTAATACCTGGGTGAAAAAATAGTCTGTACAACAAACCCTTATGACACAAGTTTACTTATGTAACAAGCCTGCACATGTACCCCTGAACTTAAAATAAAAGTTAAATAAAAAAGAAAATCAGGAAAATAATAGTTTTCAGGTCACTCTCTTAATAAATGCTTCATTTCTATAGTTAAAAAAACATTTATTTTCAGTTTACAAAGATGGCAGTGTAAATTGCAGAGAATTTTGCATCCAGAAGAAAACAAAATATTAACACTTTGCTGTTAATAAGGTCCTTGGGAAATTACTGCAGTCTGGTTTTTCCCTGTGTGTGTATATATATATGTATTTATATATTTGTATATGTGTATATATGTATATATATACAATTTTTATATACACATATATACACATATAAAAATATATATTCACTTTCTCTGTATATATATACATATATATACACATATGTACAGAGAAAATGAACATATGTGAATATATATGTATATATATAAAAATTTTTAAAAACTAAAAATGGGATTATATTGTCTAAGCTGCTTCATAACAGTTATTTACTACTTTATTAAACTATAACATTGTTCTACATCAACAGACTTCTAAAGCATGATTTTAATATCCATACAGTATTCTACTATGTGGATGTACAAAATTTTAAACCATATTCCATCACTGGAATTTAACATTTTTTCTTGTAAATAGTACTGAGATGGATATTGTTGCACTTACATCTTTATATATTATTTTATGCTTTCCTTGGCATAAACTTCTAGAAAGCGAATTGCTGGGTCAAAATGTATGTATGTATAGTTTTAGAGCATTTGAAACATTTTGCCAAATTTCACAAAAATTTTTATTGCTTTATAGTCCAAATGAGTGTCTTTCCCCTTTTCCCACAAGTTTCAGGGTAGGGAAATGGACTAAGAGTCAGGAATGAGTTGGGAGATGGTGGAGGGAAGAGAAGAATGGGGAAGGTATAGGTGCTTAATATTCTCATGATGCAGAAAGGATTCAATGAGGACACAAACTGACTTTTCCTCAGTTTACCAAGGATTGAGTGGGACATATTTGGAATGGAAGTACACTATGAATATTAGGGAGCAAAAAGCCCATGTCTGTTCTTGGGAATAGGGGACTTCAAAGAGGAGAACAGAGTTGTTTATTTTAATGCAAAGTCTAGGAGTAGAGATAAGGAGCTGGCTAAGGAAGGTTGACCAGAAGTCTGGGTTGCAGATAGCACTATGGTACGGTGCATTAGAGCTTGGTTCTGGTTTTAGGCAGGTCCAAGATTAAATCCTGATCATCACTTACCATCTGAGATAGTGGGAGTTTTCTTTACATCTTTGTGCCTTAAATTCTGCATCTATAAAGTCATGACAATAATAGTTTCTATGTTTCACAGGATTGTTGTGAGGATTAAACGTAACCTTCCTCAGTCATTCTATGCCACATCATCACTTACTATATAAATTAACTTGTTTATGGCTTCTCTCCCTTCACTAAAATGGGGTGTCCCATAAAGGGGGAAGGAGGGAAACTGCCTGCCTTGTTTACCAGTGTATCCCTAGTGCCTGGCACATAGTAGATGTTCAAGAAATATTTGTTGACTGGACAAATAAATGAATATATGAAAACTGCTTAGTACAGTGCATGGTAAATAGTAATGTTCACTAATCTATTTCAGTTATACTGTAATTGCTACTACTATCCCTTGCCTTCTTATGAACTTTGATGATGACTTTCAGAGCGGTTTTTAGATGTCTTAAAAGTTTGAGACTTTATTTAAAAAAAAAATCCCCCTAAAGTTGTTGGCAAGTCTAAAATGTGTTATGTTGAAGAGAGGCAGGGGAGAAGTGTGTGTGGGACTTTGGGGAGAGGATTTTTGGAAAAGAGGAAATCCTGGTGTGAGATATGAGGGGGATAACTCAGAAAGGATCAGATGGGCCCTAGGTGCCATGGAAGAGGAGGAAAGAAGCAGGTGAACAATTCTGGGGTAGGGGAAAACTGACTCTGGTAGCCCAAGGAGTTGAGAGGAATCTTGGAAAACTAGGCTTAGGCAATGATCAGGTACCAAAAGAAGCTGAGAGGCCAGAACCACAGGCCAGGTCATAGCGCAGGGGTGGTTGGCTAGGACGCTGCAGGCACTGCTGGCCCTGTTGCTGGTGACTCCTTTGGCACCGTGCAGGTGCTGAGGTTGCTGCTGGTGGGCCCTGGATGCCACTGTGGTCATCACTAAAATGAACTGTAAACTTTCCTCTACTTCTTTGCATCACTTGCACCTGATTCAAGGTCTTAGGCAGCTGCATCTGCTAGGACTAGCTAAGATCACAGGTTGTGTCTTGGCTGTCAGTTTAGGGAATCCACAAATTTGGCCCTAATGGCTTCTGTAGAAATGGATAGAGCTCTGTCCCCCACAAGCTCTATCCACTTACAGCTTGGGGAAAAGACCCTGTTTTAAGTTCATGGATAGCCTCCTTTCTTGCCATTATGACTCTTCTATTTACAGGCCTATTAAGAATGAATTGGGGCCAGGCTCAGTGGTCCACACCTGTAATTCTATCACTTTGGAAGGCCAAGGTGGGAGGATTGCTTGAGGCCAGAAGTACAAGCAAGACCAGCCTCAGTAACATAGCAAGACCCCATCTTTACAAAAATAAAAATAAAGAATTAGCTGGATGTTGTGGCATGTGCCTGTGGTCCCAGCTGCTTGGGTGGCTGAGGCAGGAGGATCACTTGAGCTCAGGGGTTCGAGGCTGCAGTCAGCCTTGATTTTACCACTGCACTCCAGCATGAGCAACAGAGCAAGATCCTCTTCTCACATCCCCATCCCCCCAAAAAAAAGGATTGGTTTGCTGGAGAATGAGGTAGATGCAGCCTCCTTGTGTTTTCAGGATGTGCTTGGGCCCCATCTGAATTTACCAGTTTCACTTGTATATGAAGTGCTATAGGGGATACCTAACTTGAGGCTGAGTGGGTCAAATTACATCCAATTCATGGTGTGCAATACTGTTCCATAGTCACCTGGTGTCCAGTGGTCAGCTGTTTAGTGTATACTGTTGCCTACAAGCAGCCCAAGAGCAGTTTCACAAAAGGATCTTGATTGTTTGCCCCAAAGGGAAAGGTTTGGCTTTCAAATCTGATTCATCTCTTGGATTTACCACAGGCTCCAATGGCACTGTTAACTGAGACTCTTGTGGTCTGCTGGGCATTTGGGAGGCTCAGTGACAGAACTGCAGCGAGGACCACTGGGAGAGCCTTTGCTTGCTCTGGCTTTTAAGACATTTGATAAATTGAAGCAGCTGATCCAAACGGGCTGTGTGTCACTTCCCAAATCCAGAGAACCACAGGAAGTCTTTTCTTATGGTAGGGAGGAAAAGGTGAGGCAACTTGTCTGTAACATTTGAGGAGATACCTTGAAAACACAAGAATGTTGCATCTACCTCATTCTCTAGTAAACCAATCCTATTTTTTTGTGGGGGGATGGGGATGTGGGAACAGGATCTTGCTCTGTCACCCAGGCTGGGGGCTCACTGAAGCCTCGAATTCCTGGGCTCAAGTGATCCTCCCGCCTTAGCCACCCAAGTAGCTGGGACCACAGGCACATGCCACGACATCCAGCTAATTCTTTATTTTTACTTTTGTAAAGATGAGGTCTCGCTATGTTACTCAGGCTGGTCTTGCACTCCTGGCCACAAGTGATTCTCCCACCTTGGCCTGCCAAAGTGCTAGGATTGCAGGTATTTTCTTACTGTAGGGAGCAAAAGGTGAGGGAACTTGTTCATAACATTTGAGGAGATACCTTGATATCCCCAAAAAACCTTCACAGAGGTGCCAGGCTTCTAAAGTTGGTGAGATTTACCTCCTAGGTATAAAGGTACATTAAGGGTACCTGCCATTTTCTTCTCTCCAGGTGCTGTCAGCAAAGTCTCATCAATGTGTGGTGCTCTATGGGGCAGTGACCTAATCAAGATGCTGTGGATTAAATGGTGGTGCAGAGTGAGAGCTGATGTAACCCTGATTCAAGACAAGAAGGGTGACCTTGTGTCCTGCCAGGAGACAGCAAAAGGCTTCTGGAATCTTCTCTTCTTATAAGACGGGGAAAAAATGCATTTTCTTCCTCAAGATTTACGTACCCAGTACAGGTGAGAGGAAGTGGCTTCCAGCAGAGGAGGCTCCACTGTTCTCGCTCCCCTCCAAAACCCTGTGTGTCACTGATCTCCTTTTCTTGCCCCTGCCCCTGTGTTTATTCTCCTTAGCTTCTTGTCTGTGCTCATCTTTTTGCTTTCTCTAAATTTCCATTTTCAGAGGGAGAATTGAAAGCATGGGCTCTAGAACTGGAAACTCAAGTCTGTTACTTCCTAGCTGTGCTACCTAGGGAAAGTTAATGTTTCCCTGCCTTGGTTTCCTCAACTGGTTGAAATTGGCATAACTGTAGAGTTGACTTACAGGTGGACCTACTGTCAAGCTTAAGATTTTGGGGCTCTTCATTTGTATGGGTCCCTCATAAAGACCTGGAAAGAACTGTCGTTATTGTGTTCCTGTGCTCAAATGTCCTTATACAAATTCCAGAAGTGATGTGTTAATTGCAGTCTGTTGTAATGTCTGTCTTTTTCCACACTGGCTTCCTCTATGTCACATTTCCCCTTGTGCTGGTGGGGTGTTGAAGTAGCCATACATATTTTTGGATCTAAGGGAAAGTTGAGTTCAATATAGATTGCATTTGGTGGGATATGTTTGTGTGGTTCACAGTCACTTTGGGTATAGTTCAGTTATTAATAGCTGTTCTGATGTAGGAATGACTTCCAGAAATACTTCTTCCCCAAACTGTGCTATGCCACTCAGCATTGTGGGACAAAGTGCAGCATCAGACATTCGAAGGAAGGAAACTTTAGATGCTGCTGCTTTGAGCTGTTTCAGTCACATGTATCTATTGAGTCTTCCCAGCTGAGCACCGAGACGTTATGGAGCAGACATAACGTTGTGCCCTGTCTAAATTTCTGTTCTGCAGAAATTGCGAGTATAACAAAAAGTGATTGTTGTTTAATGCCACTAGATTTGGGGTTGCTTGTTATGCAGCCCTAGAAAACTTGAACATCATCCAATTGATGAAGAGGAGTGAGTCATATAAGTACATTGGGAAAATATTTAGATTTCTTGCAGATTGGGCATATAATACTGACATCAAAGATAACATAAATTTTAATATGCTACCATAATAATAACTTTGAAGACAAACTGGTTAATGAGTGGGGTCAGTGCAAAGACTGTTTAAGATAAGTCACTGTGAAGCAGGAGCGGCCACAAGAAACAGACCTCTCCAACACTGAATGATAGTAATTGTGAAGAAAGAGGTGTTTATTATTACGGCCTGGGAGCGAGGCTTTACGTTTTGTCTAAACGGCCAAGCTTCCCTAACAAAGAGATGCTCTGCCTTTATATAGACTTACACTCTAGATATTACCCGTGAAAGGATCTTAGGTTTACAGCCTTAGAAATTACATGTGAAAGGGTCTTGGGTTTACAGTTTTAGAAATCACATATGAAAAGGTCTTGATCGATGGAGGAGTGGGGTGGGGGTTTGGACTTGTTTAAGTAAAAACAATGTCTTCCAGAGACATTCCCCCATACCATGTCTGCTATTTACAGGAAGGTGATTTAGGAGGCACCAGTCAGCCATCCTTTTCTTCTATTGAAATGCAGTGTAGAAATCAAGGGGGAGGTGATCCTAGCTGCCTGGGTCGCCTTCCTCATTTGCACAGGAAAACTTGAATATTGTGAAATAGTACAACTAATATATAAGAGAAAGTTGATAGTGGTTTGACCAAATTTGACAACCATTCTAAAAATTTACACAAAATTACCAATAATGAGTTGTGAAGTTGAAAAAGTTTTTTACCCCTACACTCAATAAAAGAACAAATACATTTCAGTCAACTCTCCGAGGGGAAAGACCAATCATCTTTCTAATCTCCCTGCAGAACTTGTATTACAAAATCATTGTTGGGCCAGGTGCAGTGGCTCAAGCCTGTAATCCCAGCATTTTGGAAGGCTAAGGAGGGAGGATCGCTTAAGCTCAAGAGTTAAAGAGCAGCCTGGGCAACATAGCGAGACTCTGTCTCTACCAGAAAAAAAAAAAAAATTAGCTGGGTGCAGTGACACACACCAATGGTATCAGCTATTCAGGAGGCTGTGGTGGGAGGACTGCTTGAGCCTGAGAGGTCAAGGCTACAGTGAGACATGATCATGCCACTGCATTCCAGCCTGGGCGAGAGTCAGACCCTGTCTCAAAAAAATAAAAAATAAAAAAATTGACAAAACACAAAAGACAAAAAAAAAAAAATGCCATATGAAAAGGTAATCAAATAGTATGCATCAAAAACTGTGAGAAATAAGAAATTATAGAGATAGATAGTTTATACAAATATTTTATCATTTTTTTCTGAATTGTATAATGTTTCTGGCATTTTACCAGTTTAAAACAATTTCTAAGTTTGGTAATTTCTGCTTTTATCTTAAATATTTGTAGCTAATTTTATATTTGTACTTGTAGGTTATTTTTATTAAATAGAGCAGTCATAAATTGTATAAGCTTTAAGGTCCATAAAATTGGGATCTGTACCTTGTAGAGTTTTTACAGAGATTAAATAAGACAGTTACTAGTCAAGAGGTTAGTATAATCTTTGGTACATAGAATGTATGCAATGTTAGGTATTCTTATTACTGTTCATTCTGGTTCGACTGTCTTTCCATGGTTCCTGTTCAGATTTTTTTTTAAAAATTATATTTAAGTTCTGGGATACATGTGCAGAATGTGCAGGTTTGTTACACAGGTATACATGTGCCATGGTGTTTTGCTGTACCCATCAACCCGTTACCTACATTAGGTATTTCTCCTAATGCTATCCCTTCCCTAGCCCCCCACCCCAAAACAGGCCTCGGTGTGTGATATTCCCCTCCCTGTGTAATGAGTTCTCATTGTTCCATTCCCACTTATGAATGAGAACATGCAGTATTTGGTTTTCTGTTCTTGTGTTAATTTGCTGAGAATGATGGTTTCCAGCTTCATCTATATCCCTGCAAAGGACATGAACTCATCCTTTTTTATGGGTACATAGTATTCTGTGGTATATATGTGCCACATTTTCCTTATCCAGTCTCTCACTGATGGGCATTTGGGTTGATTCCAAGTCTTTGCTATTGTGAACAATGCTGCAGTAAACATATGTGTGCATGTGTCTTTATAGGAGAATGATTTATAATCCTTTGGGTATATACCCAGTAACAGGACTGCTGGGTCAAATGGTATTTCTGGTTCTAGGTCGTTGGGGAATCACCACACTGTCTTCCGCAATGGTTGAACTAATTTATACTCCCACCAACAGTGTAAAAGTGTTCCTATTTCTCTACATCTTCTCCAGCATCTGTTGTTTCCTGACCTTTTAATGATCACCATTCTAACTGGTATGAGATGGTATCTCACTGTGGTTTTGATTTGCATTTCTCTAATGACCAGTGATGATGGGCTTTTTAAAATATGTTTGTTGGCCCCATAAATGTCTTCTTTTGAGATGTGTCTCTTCATACCCTTAACCCAGTCTTTGATGGGATCATTTGTTTTTTTCTTGTAAATTTGTTTAAGTTTCTTGTAGATTCTGGATATTAGCCCTTTGTCAGATGGATAGATTGCAAAAATTTTCTCCCATTCTGTAGGTTTCCTGTTCACTCTGATGATAGTTTCTTTTGCTATCATCTGACAGCAGTTTCTCTATCTCTGATGATAGTTTCTTTTGCTATTAAACTAAAGAGCAGAAGCTCTTTAGTTTAATTAGATCCCATTTGTCAATTTTGGCTTTTGTTGCCATTGCTTTTGGTGTTTTAGTCATGAAGTCTTTGCCCATGCCTCTGTCCTGAATGGTATTGCCTAGGTTTTCTTCTAGGGTTTTTATGGTGTTAGGTCTTACATTTAAATCTTTAATCTATCTTCAGTCAATTTTTGTATAAGGTGTAAGGAAGGGATCCAGTTTGAGCTTTCTTCATATGTCTAGCCAGTTTTCCCAACATCATTTATTAAATAGGGAATCCTTTCCCCATTGCTTCTTTTTGTCAGATTTGTCAAGATCAGATGGCTGTAGACATGTGGAGTTATTTCTGAGGCCTCTGTTCTGTTCCATTGGTCGTACATATCTATTTTGGTACTAGTACCATGCCGTTTTGGTTACTGTAGCCTTGTAGTATAGTTTGAAGTAAGGTAGTGTGATGCTTCCAGCTTTGTCCTTTTTGCTTAGGATTGTCTTGGCTATATAGGCTCGTTTTTGGTTCCATGTAAAATTTAAAGTAGTGTTTTCTAATTCTGTGAATAAAGTCAATGGTAGCTTGATGGGGATAGCACTGAATCTATAAATTATTTTTGGCAGTATGATCATTTTCATGATATTGCTTCTTCCTATCCATGAGCATGGAATTTTTAAATTTGTTTGTGTCCTCTCTTATTTCCTTAAGCAGTGGTTTATAGTTCTCCTTGAAGAGGTTCTTAAGATCCCCTGTAAGTTGTATTTCTAGGTATTTTATTCTCTTTGTAGCAATTGTGAATGGGCATTCACTCATGATTTGGCTCTCTGTCTGTTCTTGGTGTATAAAAATGCTTGTGATTTTTGCACGTTGATTTTGTATCCTGAGACTTTGCTGAAGTTGCTTATCAGCTTAAAGAGATTTTGGGCTGAGATGATGGGGTTTTCTAAATATACAATCATGTCATCTGCAAACAGAGACAATTTGACTTCCTCTCTTCCTATTTGAATACTCTTTATTTCTTTCTCTTGCCTGATTGCCCTGGCCAGAACTTCCAATACTACATTGAATGGGAATGGTACAAAAGGGTATTCTTGTCTTGTGTTGATTTTCAAAGGGAATGCTTCCAGTTTTTGCCCATTCAGTATGATAATGACTGTGGATTTGTCGTAAATAGCTCTTATTATTTTGAGTTACGTTCCATCAATACCTAGTTTGTTGAGAATTATTAGCCTGAAGCGGTGTTGATTTTTATCAAAGGACTTTTCTGCATCTACTGAGATAATCATGTGTTTTTTGTCATTGGTTCTGTTTATATGATGGATTACATTTATTGATTTGTGTATGTTGAACCAGTCTTGCATTCCAATGATGAAACCGAGTTGATCATGGTGGATAAGCTTTTTGATGTGCTGCTGGGTTCAGTTTGCAAGTATGTTGTTGAGGATTTTCGCATTGATATTCATCAGGGATATTGGCCTGAAATTTTCTTTTTGTTGTGTCTCTGCCAGGTGTGGGCTCAGATGACCAGGGGCAGACATATGCTGTCTCTACTATTACTGATTAAACAAATGTAAGTTTGATTTGCTTATTAGCTTGTAGAGTTCACGGTACTCTGAAGTTTATACCCTGAAATAAACAATAGTGAAGGAAAAGCACAGCACAAAAGAGAACACCTTGTAGCTTGTAAAAGTGTGAGCAAAAGTGGTAATTGGAGGCCTAAAGTTAGACCGTCTGAGAGCGCCCCATGAACTGGGGCATGTCCACGGTGTGGTTGCAAGGCAGGAAAATACTGCCTTGGCCCCATGAACTTTTTTCCAACATGGGGTCTACACAGGGGTCTCGTAAAGAGGGCTTGTGTTAGCACCCCGGAAAGGTTGGCCACCTCTGCTCACAAGATCTGGGAGGGTCTTTGCAGACAGGAGCTAGCAAAGCAGGAAGGCCTTGCGGGCAGAGATAGTAGAACACCTCCTGCTCTGCCTATGTTCTCAGAATATTGGGTAATCTTGGTTTCCCTACGTCCACAGTGCTCAGGAGATAAAACTCCCTTGATGCATTGTGTGTGGTCAGACCTGGTGGCACCCTACCTGCTGTGTTCCAGTGCAGCTGCATATCAATAATGATCAGTGATAAAACTTGGTGTACTTGTTAAGCATTCCTTAGAAGAATTAGCTGTTCCATTGTATTCTAATGACACATGCTTCTCCCCCTTCCCTACCGCCCCCCCATCTTACCCCACAATAGTTTCAAGTCCTCTCCTGATAGTTTCAAGGCCTCCCCTGATAACCCCCCTGGTTTCTACCCCTCAATTAACAAGTGTGTGCACCTAATAAAAACCTGTGGAAACCAGAACCTGGGGCCAACATGGTCCTCACACTTTACATTGGTCCCCTGGACCCATGCTGTGAAATTCGATTTCTATGTCTTTGTCTTTATTTCCTTTCTCAATCCTTCATCACTGCCAGGGCTCAGGGCACCCACGGACAGGGTTGGGGCTGGCACCCAACACCAGGTTTTGGTATCAGGATGATGCTGGCCTCATAAAATGAGTTAGGAAGGAGTCCCTCTTTTTCTATTGTTTGGAATAGTTTCAGAAGGGATGGTACCAGCTCCTCTTTGTACTTCTGGTAGAATTCAGCTGTGAATCCATCTGGTCCTGGGATTTTTTTTTTGGTTGGTAGGCTATTAATTGTTGCCTCAGTTTCAGACCTTGTTATTGGTCTATTCAGGGATTCGACTTCTTCCTGGTTTAGTCTTGGGAGGATGTATGTGTCCAGGAATTTATCCATTTCTTCTAGATTTTCTAGTTTATTTGCACAGAGTTGTTTACAGTATTCTCTGATGGTAGTTTGTATTTCTGTGGGATCAGTGGTGATATCCCCTTTATCATTTTTTATTGTGTCTATTTGATTCTTCTCTCTCTTTCTCTTTATTAGTCTGGCTAGTAGTCTATCTATTTTGTTAATCTTTTCAAAAAACCAGCTCCTGGATTCACTGATTTTTTGGAGGGTTTTTCATGTCTCTATTTCCTTCAGTTATGCTCTGATCTTATTTATTTTTTGTCTTCTACTAACTTTTGAATTTTTTTGCTCTTGCTTCTTTAGTTCTTTTAATTGTGATGTTAGGGTGTCAATTTTAGATCTTTCCTGCTTTCTCTTGTGGGCCTTTAGTGCTATAAATTTTCCTGTAAACACTACTTTAGCTGTGTCCCAAAGATTCTGGTAAGTTGTGTCTTTCTTCTCATTGGTTTCAAATAACTTCTTTATTTCTGCCTTAATTTTGCAATTTACCCAGAGTTTTCCAGTAGCAGGTTGTTCAGTTTCCATGTGCTTGTGCAGTTTTTGAGTGAGTTTCTTAATCCTGAGTTCTAATTTGATTGCACTGTGGTCTGAGAGACTGTTTGTTATGATTTCCATTCTTTTGCATTTGCTGAAGAGTGTTTTACTTCTAATTATGTGGTCAATTTTAGATAAGTGCAGTGTGGTGCTGAGAAGAATGTATATTCTATTGACTTTGGGTGGAGAGTTCTGTAGATATCTGTTAGGTCCGCTTGGTCTGGAGCTGAGTTCAAGTCTTGAATATCCTTATTAATTTTCTGTCTCATTGATCTGTCTAATATTGACAGTGGGGTGTTAA